>VYZS01036472.1:27246-40007 GCA_013400695.1 Neodrepanis coruscans
TGCAATATATTTCTACTTATAACCAGTGTTTTTTCTACCTCTAAGACAGACTTGAAAATAGGATTCATAAGTTTTTCTTGCTGACACATGTAATGAAACATTTAATTGCTAACCACTACTTTCCAAATTATTTGTTCATATTATCACATATAGAATTGTATATCTTAATAGATGTTTAGTGATACTGATGATCATTTTGAACATGCAAGACAATTTACTCAGCTGAGTATATTTTGTGTATGTAGTTCAAGCATTAATGAAAAATAAATTAACTTTAAATCTGAGTTGATCTACCTTTATCAAACAACAGTATCTCTGGCATCAAGAATCATTGAATTATAAAATAATAGAACCTAATGAATAGAAAAGGACCCACAAGGATCATCAAATCCATCTCCTGGCCCTGCACACAGTAATTCCCAAAAAATCACACTATGTGCCTGAGATTGTTGTCCAAATGTTTCTTGCACTCAGGCAGGATTGTAGCTGTGACCAATTACCTGGGAAGCCTTCTGACTACCTTCTGAGTGAAGAATCTTTGCTTAATGTTTGGCCTAAACCTCCTCTGATGCATCTTCATGTCTTTCCCTCAGGTCCTGTTACTGGTTATCAGAAAGCAGAGATCAGTGCCTGCCTTTCTTCTTCCCCTTGTGATGAAGCTGTGGAAGGTCTGTCATACTGGTGCTTTGTGAGAGTTGGAGATTAATTGCTTCTCTCTATGCACTAGTATCTGCATCTGCAAAAGGCAGGGATGACTTTCATACCTGGAAGGTTATTTAAAAGCTATTGATGAAGAACTCTGAAGAACTTCAATAAGAACAAGAAATAACCTTCAGAATTTCAACTGATTTATAATTTCACTTAATCTAGAGAACAATGATATATATATACAAGATATATAAGGACAGTATATTTACTGCTTTTGCCAAGTCAATATCAAAACCAACACGATATCAAAGTTACATTACTTAGAGAAATCTTATATTAGATGATCTGGTAAAGAACAGTTCAGGATATAAGAGGAGGAATTCTTTACTGAAATATTAAAATCCTTTTTAGGATTTTAGCCAGGTTAACTTGAAAAGTTCAGTATAACTGAAAATCATTGTTGCAGCCGTAGAAAAATAGGATATCATGATCCATAGATAGAAATAATCATAGAAATGATTAATCATAGAAATGCTTAAAAACCATCATACCATCAATTTTGTAAGTATGATGGAACATGACTTTTCCTCTCTCTTTTATTAGATGATTGCCTCCACTCCCACTGTACCTGCTCACTAGAAAAAAAGAATCTTTTCTGAATTATAGGGTGACAGAGATAAACTTCACTGGGACTGGTTTAAATTTTCCCTTTTTTAGGGCTGTATTTTATTTTAATTTTGTTAAACATGACTTTTTCAGACAACTGTGTAAACAGATGATTTTTTTTTGTCTTTTTTTTTGTTAAATTCTGTGCTGATAAATGTCTGAATGCAACACAGTCACATAAAGAAATTGAGGAACATCAAAAGCTAAAATTATGATTAATTTTGTTTAAAATTTAAATTCTCTTTATGATCCCTTTTTTAATCAAAGATAAATGACCATTACTTAAGAGTGGAGTTTTCATTCAGTGTTTGCTGAGAATCTTTTTCCCTTTTATTAATTCTGTGTTAATGAATATATAAGCCTAGAAAACACTGAGCTTAAAACACTAGCAGGAGTGTTTGCATTCATAACTTTCACATTGTTTTGGCTGGCTTCTCATGGATGTCATAAGGCTTTATAGAGCACACAGACCAATGATGTCCCACTATTTTTGGCTTTAGCATAGTTTGAAAGATAAAACTATTCTTATATGTGTTTTCTGTTATGTGTAGGAGCCAAGCTGTACTTTTATCACTTCATGAAGTACCAGAAAAAAAATTAAGAATTTTGTGAAGTAGAGAGGAGCAAGATAAACAACATTCATGTGAAAGAAGTGAATTGCCCAGAGAGAAAGTGTGTCACGAAGTGTTGTTGCCAAATAAATAGATTATTAGGGCCTATTTCCCGTTAAAAAAATACCTGTTAAGGATAATAATGCAATAACAAACATGTTATGTGGTAACAAACATGAAAAATATCTCACTCTGTGTCTCGAATTGTGAGATCAGCCTCTTGACAGCAACTTGTGACATCTTTCCTATCACCACAGGGAAAATGTGAATCTTCTTGTATGATTATTTGTGGCAGCATGAACTGCCACAGCAGAAATAGAGTATCTTGAAATGGAATCCTGCCAAGACAATATCAAGAGAAATAAAACCTCTTACTGGGAGCTACAGAAAGGACTGCAAGGAAGAGCTTCTTTACTACAGTGCCATTTATGGGCCCCTACTGAGCTAAGCTCTACGGCATTGCACAGATAAAGCCTTACATCATCCCCATCCAGTCTTTGCAAGTAAGATAGACAAAAAAACATGAAGAAGAGAGTATTATTATGTTTGTTTTACAGTTGTGAGTAAACACAGAGGGAACATGATGACTTGCCCAGTGAAATCTGTGACTCAAACAAAAGCTGAAATGGTAACTGCCTCAGTTTCAGCTTCATTTTTTCCTAAAAGCAGGTGTCATTTATCAGTATATGTCATACTCTCACATATAGCCAGAAAGAACTTGCTGCTTGACAAAGAAAACAGTTCTTCAGTCATAGAATGGCTTTGGTTGGAAGAGACCTTAAAAATCATCCAGTTCTAACCCTCCTGCTACGGGCAGAGACACTAGATGAGGTTGCTCAAAGCCCCATCCAATCTGGCTCTGAACACTTCCAAGGATGGGACATGCACAGCTTCTCTGGGAAACCTGCTTCAATGCCTCACTACCCTTGCAGTCAAGAGTTTCCTCCTAAAATCCAGTCCAAGTCTACTCTACTTCAGTTTGAAGCCATTCTCCCTTATTCTTTGGATATCCGTGTAAAATGTCCCTTGGCAGTATTCTTGCTGGCTTCTGTAGTAGTTTGACCCTAGCTGGATCCCAGGTACCCACTAAAGCTATTCTCTCACTTCCCCCTACAAAAGGACAGAGGAGAGAAAGTATAATGAAGTATTCATGAGTTGAGATAAGGATTGGGATAAATCCTTTACTGATCACCATCACAGACAAAACAGACTCCAAGTGGGGATATTAATCAAATTAATATAATAATTAATTAAATTACCCCACCCCCCTTCCAAGTTCTGCCTCCCCCTGACACCAGCGGTGCAGAAAGACAGGAAATGGATATTATGGTCAGCTGTTTCTGCTTCTGATAAGAGAGAGGAGTCCTTCCTCTGCTTCCCATGGGGTTCCTCTCACAGGTGACAGTCCCAAACAGTGATGCAACACCTTGAGTTTCTTAGAACTAATGTTCTATTTAAATTTTTCTTTTCCTTCGTACTGACAACAGTGGCTATCAAGGAAATGACACCTCACTATGTATAAATATGTGATTGTAGTTCCTGGAGCTAAAAGAGACAGCTGAATAAATCCCTTAAAAAGAAACATTTTCAATAAAGGTAACTAATTCAGCCTAGAGAGCTGAGAAGAAGGGAGGTCAACTTTACAGCTCTCTATTGTTTAATAAGATGAGTTACCTAATTTTCTGAGTGTCTGTATTGAAAAGTTATCTCAAAGACCTATGATTTGATGAATTGCTATGTGGGGCAGGTCTCACATTCTTTACCACAGCATGCCAGTTCTGTTAAAACACTTCTGAAATTTAATGCTGGAACATCTGTTTGACTGCATGGATAGTCTCTGCTCTGTGAAGACATGGTCCTGAATTACTGTGACATAAGCATAGCCAGAATTTCTACAGACAGTTTACACTCTGACCATCAGCTTAACTGTTGTTAGACAGGTCATCAGGGATCAACAAAATGATTGGAAAAAGGCAGGACCTAGTACCCCATCAGACTCCGAGGCAGATCATTGAAATGACTGTATTCAGAAATTTTGCCAAACAACTCTGGCTCTTGCTGATACTCTGTTTTGTTTTCTCAAGTTAGTGTTTTATTGTTTTTCCTCAGTAACATTCAGGTTTTTTAAAACCTTTTAACTCATACCTTATGAGTTGAGAGACATTGCTCACCAAGGACACCTGCAAAAAACAATCTGACTGCTCAGGGTTTTGAAGGGTCTTAAGCCAATATAAATTTTCCATTATATAATCCTAGAAATTAAAAACTGTTCTTTTTATGGTCATATGGTACCTGGACGAAATTTTACATATGTAAAATAATATCAAAAGCATAGAAAACAACACTCTTGAATGTATAAAAGTAAGAGCTGATGATTGATGGCCACAGTCAGTTAAGAAAAATTTTTCCTTGGTAATTATATTTCAGATTTTTCTTTCATCATTGACCTTTCTACAAGCTTCCTAGTCCTTTTCAAGGTGTCATTAATAAAAACAGAAGTCTTCCAGGCTAGGTCTTTTTGATGCCATTTCTGGAAGATAGCCTTAGGAGAAAGTTAATATTTTCCTACAGCAAGGACTTCAAAACAGAGCTCCCACTGCAGGAGAGTGAAGTGGCCCAGCCTTAATAAACAAGTAATACATTTAGCAGCAAACTTGTACTGTCAAACTCTACATTTGCAGAGCAAAATAAGAGATGTTTTGATTTTATGCACAACTCTGCTATGAGTACTCGAATGCTTTTACCTGTGTGAGTTGCTAAGGCCTGTGTGGAGTTCTTACCTGGAGTGGAGTAGTTACACCACTCTGAATTGAAAAAGGCTGATTAGGGTGACTAATGTGAGTTGGGAGATGGATGCAAAGAAACATACCTCAGAAAACAGTGATATAGTAACAAAGGCACATTTGAGTAACTATAGGCTGTGGAAGGTTCTCCTATTGAATCAAATTTCCCAACTGATTATGCCTCCTTTCATTACATTCTGTATTTTCCAGTTCATTGCCACCTTACACAACTCATTTCCAGTGGGGGAAATGTGGACATTTTCCAGCAAATCACAATAATTTTTCAGTATATTTATTTTCAGTATATATTTCAGTTTATTTCATTATTTACAATAGAGCCCCTGATAATTTTGATCCAACATATCCAAAACCTTAAGAAATAGTGCCAGGATATTATCTAGTCAGTAACAAATAAAAATGTGCTCAACAATACATTTGCTACTGTGTTAATATTCAAATTTATTTCTATGGAGGGAAGTGCCGATCCACAAGAAGAAATTAATCCTTTATAAAAAAGTTTCACTAGATTTTTTTTTCTTCCATTTGAGCAATTCTCCAGAGATATACTTTGCTTCACAAGAACTTGAAATATACCAAAATAAAGATGATTGGGAAATATTTGATAGGACATTCATTTTTTTCTCCATAGGAAAATGCTGATTCCTTGAGACTGAAACACTTTACAAGAAGAAAACTGATTCAAAAATAATCAGAAAGGAACTTCAGACATGACATGGACTGATTCTTTCAGTGGTTGACTAAGAGAACAGCCTGCTCGGTGTCTGCTCTCTCACATGACCACAGGTTTAAGCATCACTATAACCTCATTTTCACTAGAAACGAATAATTATTTACCTAACATCAGAGGTGACTGTCTTTAGCAGTTAGAGTGAAAGATAGTTTTGCCTGATGAATGCGTAGTTCTATGTAAAACTGTTTCCACAGGATACCTTTCCTCAACCTATTTAAGGATACTGGTGGAGAAAATATGAACTAAATAACTTCCTTGGAACTTGTAAAATAGTAATTTGAATTTTGACCTTACTCTGGAGTATTTTGGGTAACGTTGTACTTGGTAACTTTAATCTTGGACCTTTGTCATTCTGGACTCTTTGTTTTGGTTTGCACAGGCTGGACTTTAAACATGTCTTTTTTTTGCTTTGAGAATACTACACTGAGTTCCTAATCTGACACATCCCGAAGTACAAATATAAATGAAAACAACCAATTAATTAGGATTTTTTTTCTTGAAAACACATGGTCAAATTGTATTACATCTTTTACTTTCTTATCCCCCTTATAAAGCTTAACACAGACTAGTAATTCTATATCTGGATTCACATAAAAGAAGAGGAAGACAATGAATATAGCACAGTAGTAGTCAGGCTTCAGCTCTGAAGTCTACAGAACTGAAGACACTCTGTCTAGCTTAGATCTTTTGTTCGAAAAACTCTAATCCTATGCTTTTATTTGGTTTTGTTTTCCTATTAGAATGGAAGGCACCTCCAGAACTCTAATAATGAATCCAAGGAAAGTGAGAAAGCACGAATGTGGCACACTGTTGTGGGGTGAAAACGAAAGTTCCTGGAGCTAAAACTTGTTTTTCCCTTCCCCATTTTTTCCCTCTCCTGGGGGACGGGGAGGGGACTTTGGGCTTTTTTTGAGGGTTTCTAGGGGTTTTCTGGGAAGGGGGGAGGGGCTGGTGGGGGGCGACTGCTGCCTCTCCCTCCCATCAGTCCGCCCTGTGGGCACGGCCCCACTGCCACGGAAGGCAGCATGGTGCTGCCAGTACCCGGCCCGCAGCCGCCAGCGCTGGGCTGGGGAGTCACCCTGCACTGCGGGTTCGCCCATGGCTGTGGCGGGCGGTGGCGGTGGCGGTGGTGGCCCGGGGCCAGTCCATGCTGGCACAGGTGTGGCCCCCCCGTGGACCGGCAGGGATGGCCACTGCCTCCTGTGTAGCTTGCCCCGCAGCGGTGGCATGGGGGGCTGGCACTGAACCGGCAGCTGCTGCAGGTGGAGCTCTGCTTGGTGTGGCGGGCACGGGATCGCCCCAGATCCCGCCGGCGGTGGGTTGCTGCCAAGCACTGGTGGATCCCAGCCCGACTGCTCTCGGCGCTGCGCGCATGTCCAGTGGCTTTCCCATGTGCATGGAATGCAGTGCCGAACAGAGCAACTGATTTTTTTTTCCTTCAGCCACTATCCCACCCTGTAAGTTCAGCTAAATTTAATTAGTGTTACTGACATGGTAATTTGCTTTCTGCTCTTTATAAAGCATTTCCTTTCAAAATTTCCATAATTATATAAGCATATTATTTTGTCCCTGTGGCTAGCACGTGGATGAAGTATTAGATGCACTGTGAAATTCCTGCAATTACTGTTTCACTCATATCTAGTTGAATATATAGAAATGTTTTCCAGGTCCTTTTTAATGCATGTCA
Organism: Neodrepanis coruscans; assembly: GCA_013400695.1. Classification (NCBI taxonomy): domain Eukaryota; kingdom Metazoa; phylum Chordata; class Aves; order Passeriformes; family Philepittidae; genus Neodrepanis; species Neodrepanis coruscans. The sequence goes on from VYZS01036472.1 coordinate 34,393, forward strand.
CTGACTGTATTAGTTTTGATGATATTTCAAGACTGCTTATCTATAGACTTATAGATATAAATAATGTTTCTTCATTCTGTGTTACATATCTTTGATGTCCAGGTAACTCTCATGGGTGAAAGCAAAGCAGTTAAAGCAGAGACACTTGAGGAAGATTAAGGAGCTGAGATGATACTGAATGCTTGACCAACAAAAGAAACTAATCTTCTACATGCATTCACAAAGAAACATGATTTAGAAGGGGCTCTACTAGGAAATGGATTGAAAAGTCACATCAAAAAGTTCTTAGGTTTTCCACCAACTAGAGGGAGTCAAAATTTCCTCAGCTCAGATATTTTGTCTCCAAAATATCAAAGAAATGTTGCAAATACATACGAGAGCTGGTGAAACTACCAACTCTGAATTTGAAAGCTCCATTATCCAGTATGAACATTTGGCAAGGCTAGGGTATTTGGAATTTACTGAGTAACTTTAGACAATATCCTTATTAGTGATATTGCATTCTATCTTGAAATTTTTGCTTTGGATGGATTTTTTTTTTTCAGTTTAAATGAATGCACAATTCTAAATTGATCTAACATAGTAAAAAGGAAACAGAACAAAATATATTTTTAATAACAGCATTGATCAAGACACATTACACTTTTTTTCCTACTAACAGCAAAAATCTGGTAAAAGTTGGCAAATTTTGTTGTAAAAAATTGGCATCTTTCCTACAGCTTCATGTCAGAGTATCAAAGGCTGGTTGAGCTTAGAAGGGACCTCTGGAGGTCATATACCCCAACAACTCCTGCTCAGGCAGAGTCACTTGGACCAGGTTGCCCAGGGCCTCATCCATCTGTTTTTTTAATATCTCCAAGGATGGAGACTTCACATCTCTGGGGAACCTGTGCCAGTGCTCTGTCACCCTGACAGCAAAATACCTTTTTCTGATATTCAGAAAAAACCTCGCAGTATTCCAATTTGTGCCCATTGCATCTTTTCCTGTCACTGGGTACTGCTGAAAAAAGCTTTGCTCCCATTCATTTCCATCCTCCCTCCAGGTAATTGTACACATTGATAAGATCCCTAATCTGACTCTTCTCTTCTTCAGGCTGAACATTCACATCCATCTCAGTCTGTCATCAGCTGGACTCCTTCCAGTAGCTCCATCTCTTTCTTGTACTGGCTAGCCCAGAACCAGATGCAGTAGTCCAGGTGTGGACTCACCAGTTTTGACCAGAGATGAAGGATCACTTCCCTCAGTCTGCTGGTAATGCTTCTCCTAATGAAGCCCATAATAATATTAGTTTTCTTTGACACACTTCATCCGAATTCTCCTAACAGTCCAAAAAAAAAGGACCCATTTCTATCCCACTGTTCCAATAATCTGTATGGATTGGCACTCTGGACAAACTCTCTGGGACAGCAAAAATTGAATGCGAATCTCAATGAATCCCATTTTGGTAATAAGTACAAAGAAGAAGGGAAAGGTCTTTTTGTCTGTAGATTCAGATTCAGGTAATACTGTTATACCAGGGAGCTGGATGGATAGACAAGTAGGTTATAACTACCTGTTTCTAAAAATAACATTTAAGTGAATTTGAGAAAAACATTGGTTGTTAGGAAATAATTGAGATTGCTTAATTTCAACATAAATAAATTCTTTCAAAGCATGCCTATATCTTTAACAGAAACAGGCTTTTAATAACCATTGAATTTGGCTCCTAGAGTTGTTTTTTAGTGATTTGGTTTTTATTGTGTGGAATGAGCAGCTTAGCTTCTCTAAGACTGTTGCCCTGCCATTTACATACAGAGATGCTTATTCTGAATCACATCACCTCTGGAGAAGAACTGAACACAGCAGGGACACAATTGCTTTGGAAGAATTGATTTGCAAATGGAAAAATGGACAGGCAGAATTGATTTGTGCAACTCTTCTTTCTTGCTCTACCTGACCAGTCTGCTTCATAAACTTGTGAAAGGAAAGTTGAACTGCATCTGTCCAGCCCATTTCAGAATGGTGGCAGATCCAACATGATTCACTTGTAAGATAAACTGGAATGCTGGAGTTTATTGTGTCCTAGACTTATGCATCACTGTGCACAACTAGTAGCACAGGACTTTCTGGCCATCTGGAGATCTAAACTGCTTTGCACTCAGACAGCGAGCCATCATCCAAAGCCATTGGAATAAAAATGGNGCAGAGTCACTTGGACCAGGTTGCCCAGGGCCTCATCCATCTGTTTTTTTAATATCTCCAAGGATGGAGACTTCACATCTCTGGGGAACCTGTGCCAGTGCTCTGTCACCCTGACAGCAAAATACCTTTTTCTGATATTCAGAAAAAACCTCGCAGTATTCCAATTTGTGCCCATTGCATCTTTTCCTGTCACTGGGTACTGCTGAAAAAAGCTTTGCTCCCATTCATTTCCATCCTCCCTCCAGGTAATTGTACACATTGATAAGATCCCTAATCTGACTCTTCTCTTCTTCAGGCTGAACATTCACATCCATCTCAGTCTGTCATCAGCTGGACTCCTTCCAGTAGCTCCATCTCTTTCTTGTACTGGCTAGCCCAGAACCAGATGCAGTAGTCCAGGTGTGGACTCACCAGTTTTGACCAGAGATGAAGGATCACTTCCCTCAGTCTGCTGGTAATGCTTCTCCTAATGAAGCCCATAATAATATTAGTTTTCTTTGACACACTTCATCCGAATTCTCCTAACAGTCCAAAAAAAAAGGACCCATTTCTATCCCACTGTTCCAATAATCTGTATGGATTGGCACTCTGGACAAACTCTCTGGGACAGCAAAAATTGAATGCGAATCTCAATGAATCCCATTTTGGTAATAAGTACAAAGAAGAAGGGAAAGGTCTTTTTGTCTGTAGATTCAGATTCAGGTAATACTGTTATACCAGGGAGCTGGATGGATAGACAAGTAGGTTATAACTACCTGTTTCTAAAAATAACATTTAAGTGAATTTGAGAAAAACATTGGTTGTTAGGAAATAATTGAGATTGCTTAATTTCAACATAAATAAATTCTTTCAAAGCATGCCTATATCTTTAACAGAAACAGGCTTTTAATAACCATTGAATTTGGCTCCTAGAGTTGTTTTTTAGTGATTTGGTTTTTATTGTGTGGAATGAGCAGCTTAGCTTCTCTAAGACTGTTGCCCTGCCATTTACATACAGAGATGCTTATTCTGAATCACATCACCTCTGGAGAAGAACTGAACACAGCAGGGACACAATTGCTTTGGAAGAATTGATTTGCAAATGGAAAAATGGACAGGCAGAATTGATTTGTGCAACTCTTCTTTCTTGCTCTACCTGACCAGTCTGCTTCATAAACTTGTGAAAGGAAAGTTGAACTGCATCTGTCCAGCCCATTTCAGAATGGTGGCAGATCCAACATGATTCACTTGTAAGATAAACTGGAATGCTGGAGTTTATTGTGTCCTAGACTTATGCATCACTGTGCACAACTAGTAGCACAGGACTTTCTGGCCATCTGGAGATCTAAACTGCTTTGCACTCAGACAGCGAGCCATCATCCAAAGCCATTGGAATAAAAATGGTAGTATTAAGGAGTGTCTAATAAGACTGAAGAATATAGTAGTGTTAATTCTTCTCCAGAAGCAGTCTTCCCTAGTAATTTTGTTCCTTTTTTTTCCTTATGTTTTTTGCTGAGACAGAATTGATATATGCTGAGTATTTGGCTGTGGTATTTTCTATCCAGCATTGGAAGTTCACAATTTTTCAGGTTTTTCTAAATTTTAGAATGTGATACCTAATTATTTTGACACTGGCTAAAGACAGGAGGTTTATTTTTGAGTTTTCCTCATTTCAAAAGTCCTAAGATGAAGATGTTCTAGAATTAGCCACTTTTACTCTCAGGGCCCTTTAGAGATTTGTTCATCACTAGGTCTAACAAGAAGCAGTGGGATTAATTAATGTCTGTGGAATCACTCTATGGCTAAAATAAATCATTGGGCTGTAGCTGTAACTTCAAGTTATGTCAGAAGGTGATACCTGTAAAGTATTCATGAGAAGAAACATTATATAATAGTAGCTTTACTTTCTGCAGAAGAAACATAAAAGTGAGGAAGAGTCAATTCTATTAGTATACCCATTAGTAGCTAAAAAATCCAGCTGCTTCTTCTAAGTGTTTTGCCTTTCTCAAAAGTCTGAATGCAAAGGGATAGATTTTGAGTATAAATGTTGTGCCTTCAATCCAAAGCAAACCCTTTCGTGTGGGAAAAGCATGGGTTTCCATTAACAGATTCAGAACAAAACAACTGATATGATGTTTTTTGGCAAAGTAGTTAACATAAAGTCTCTGAAGCTAACAAAAACAACATGAAGAGACATTAAATCAGCTGAATAATGAAAGTGAATAACAGTGCATCTAAAAATAAGTTGTAACATTTATTTCTTAACAATCTCTGGACTCCTAATCATGCTTGGAAACAAAATAATATAAAAACACTCATAAACAATTTGCATTATATCAATCTCAGCATAATTTGACAATATTTCATTCTTAATATTGGTTTTCCTAGTTAATTTTTTTTGTTTTAAATGCAACTGCAACAAGTCTATCTGCACAAGGTTGCTGTATTGGTTGCTGGCATGAAAGGAAAGCTTCATTTCCTTTTGTTCTGAAACTTCTCCTAGAAGACAAAATATTTTAGGTTTGCTTTTTTCTTCTTCAATGATTTTGCTGTTCCAGAGTTTTTTGTGGGTTTTTTGCTCTTTTTTAGGTTCGTGCCTGTTGTGGAGTGGGAAAATGTTTTAGTTTTAAAACATTTTTTCCCTTTCCCTTCTCTGGGGTGGGGTGGGGGAGGGGGGATGGGCGGGGCTGTGCTTTGGACCTTTTTTTATGTTTCCTAGGAAGCAGCATCTTGTGGGTTGTGGACCGGGACCATGGGGAAAATGGGCCAGTCAACACAGCTCAGCCCACGGTTCCACGGAGCGCACCGGTCGGGAACGGATCTGCCCCCCAGCGGCTCCTGGCACGTCTGGGGCCGGGGTGGTGGCAGCAGCAACCGCAGGTGCAGCCACTGTCTTTCCCTGCCTGGCTCGCGCTGCAGATGGGGCAGTGCCAGGGTGCACAGCGGCTCTTGATGGTCCTTGCTTGCACATATGCCAGCACCCAGATGGTCCTGCTGATTCCCACAGGCGCCAGAGAGTTTGCCTTTGCCCCCCGCCCTGATCCTGCTGGTTTGGCTGGCCCCATGCCGGGCACACTGGGTGCAGTGCTGACCACCTGAAGTGGCGGTCGCTGTCGTGTGGTGCTGGCAGTGAGCGCATGGTGCCAGCAGCTTTCACAGTGGGCAAGACCACTCCCACAGTGGCCACAGCCAGTGCACGGGGTGAGGCCAGACCCCAGGCTGGTGTTGCCACATGGAAGGGACGCGGGGCGGCACACTGCAGTGCCACTGTTGGCCTCAAGCCCCGGAGTGCCGCACAGTATTGGCAGGGTGGCGGTGGCAGCCCCTCCTCCTCCTGGCAGACCACAGCCACGACGCATTTTGGCAGGGACACCGCCGTGTTGCCTTGTGGTAAAGTCTCCAGGAGGGGGTGGCACCCAACACCGTTATCTAATGAAGAGGTGGCCTGCCCTGG
>VYZS01036473.1:3937-28505 GCA_013400695.1 Neodrepanis coruscans
GAGGTGGGTGTTGGTAGGGTGTGGGGGGGGGTTGAACTAGATGATCTTTGAAGATCCAACCCAAATGATTCCACAATTCCATGCTTCTGTTCAACTCAAAACAGGCAGCAACAACCCAGGAGGTCCATGTAAGCATCTGTGAGAAACCAGAACACAGTACACCTTCACCATTTGCTCTCCAACCCACAGCACAGGGAATCACCCAGAAGAATGGGGGGGAAGCATAGTGGTAGGATCCCACTCTTTATTCATCCTTTGTAACTTCACAGCAACGTTAGGACTGCTGAAGACNTTCATAAAAACATATTCTCTATCACTGGAAAAAAGTAAATGTAAAAATTAGTGTTTGTCTCTTAGCTGTCTGCATACATGTCAACCAAGCCCAAAGCTTGTCCATATTCCTTACAAAAAGTTGACTGTGTAAATAGCTTAAAAAATACACTTCCTCTGAGACCCACATAAAGCTAACAATTTCTAAAAATAATTTTTGTCATTAAAATGCACTCGGATATTAACACACCAAGTATAATCAACGTAACACAAATTAAATCTGCTATGTGCAAAAAGCCAACATGAATCTTATACACCAACTAATTTCAATTACACTGACAGGTAAAACAGTGCTTATATACACATTTTGCAATGGAGCATTGCCCTCTAGATAAGAAGCAGAGTGTAACCATTACTAAGTTTTATAATTTTGTTCTTTTTTTAGCTACTATTTTGGTACTAAGAACCACAGTTTAATCCCACTGTTGCAACAGTGCAGCACCCAGGAGAGAACCTAGGAATACCTAGACAAAGACTGAAGAACTCTCTTGGAGAAGAGGCTGGAGGAGGCAAGGAAACAGCCCAAAAAAGGAATTGGGCAGAAAGAAAAGATAGATCAGGACAGGTCAGAAGTGCTTGGAAAAAGGAGGTAGAGATGTGCATACTCAGAAGCACACTTTGTTCCAGAGCTGAAATTAACCCCAAGATTTCTACTATGTTAAGCCAGTTTGTATGAAACTATTAGAAAAGGACAAGTCATTCAGACGACACAGCTGCTGACTGCTAAACTAGGTTTATCAGCAAAGCTCTGCACAGTGGATCTCAAATTTTTTAGTCCTGATGATGATCTATATGTGTACTGGCTTATTTGCTGCTTTCTTCCTAATGGGTCTTCTAAAACTACTGGAAACTGCATGAACAAAATTGTCTTGAAACAATCTCGTGAGGAAACAATCTTGTTGTATCCAGAGATACAACAGCAGGAATTGGGCTTCATCTGTGAATTTAACTTAAATTGGTCTTTAACTGTGCCATCACAGCATTTCATGGAGGTTGGATTCAAATGGTGGGATCTCTTTGGAGGTTGAAGCCCAACAAAATCCTGAAGCAGCAGTCTGTGACAGCTTGTGGCAGGCACCGGAGGAAGTATTTGCCTTTTTAGGCAGATGTTATGCAGTGCTTGAAAACCATAAAAGTCAACTGAAAGCATCCTTAGGATACGAAAAAGTATCTGACAGGCACAGCAACTGTACCATGCTCATACTAGCCCACAGACACTTCTTATTTACTACATAGAGCAGTTTACAAACAAACCTGATGTACAGGAAGGAAAACAGTTGCTGAAGTTTCATAACAAAGGCATATAATGACAGAAATGATAATAGCAAGAAGTAAAAAGGAACCACTGTGTGTCTGGGGAGTAAGAAGAGACATTGTACTGACCCACCTATCACAATTACCCATTTAAATCCAGATGATATGAATCCATGTCAGAAAGTCTGCAGTCTACACTGATTCCAGAAGCACCTGAAGGCTGTGTTAAAATGCCTTAGCATTACATGTTATTTTACAAAGCACAGACTTGAATAACCTTGGTTCTACATGCCTGAATATGACTTGACTCAAGCACAATAATTTCCCCCATAGTTCCTCATTGGCTCACTCTCTTAGCAGCACACCAGGCAAAACAATGTTCTAAGGCACTGACAAAAGCTACAAACATTTGTGAGGCAGAGGAAAAGAAATTTATTATCACATAGCCAAGATTAAAAAGATATTAAAGTAAGAGATGGAGAATAGGCTGAAGAAGACTACCATAGCAAGTTATTATATTTAAGGAAATGCCATGCAATCTACTGAAAAAAACAAGGAAGAGATTCTGTATGAAAAAATAATAAGAGATCATTTAATTGGAGCCTATGTCACAAGCATAAAAATTGTGTTTGTGTGCTGCTTTTGCAAGCTTATAACGATCTTATAGCAATTTCTATATTTGCAACAAATTTATACAAATAACAAATTATTAATATTTCATGCTATACTGAAGTAAGATAGATGCATTTAAACTAAAAATAATTGGTGTTCTGCTGTATTATTTATATTCAGCAGTTTATATTTGTTTTTCTATTTCATGTATTTAATTTGCATTTATTTTGGCTAGCACAGAATATTTAAAATTAGTATTATGAAGTCAAAGATATTCTTACAGCATGAAAGAGATTTCAAGAAGAAAATTTTGTCAGTTTAAAATTGGAGCAAGCATAATCGAATAATGAGAAGAAATTTGAACCCCAAATCAAAGATGACAAATTTCACCATTTAGAGCGATCATGATGAAAATGGTAAATATGAGTTGTCATGCTTTAACTAAAAAGGAGTGAAAATGGCATGAAAGCATTCATTGTTAAAATGTTCTTAGCACTGTAATTATTTTTATTGATTAAAGTAATTATTAATTCATGAACAGACTCTAAAATGTTGATACTATAATTCATGAAATGAAGAAATACACCATCTCATTTATTCATGAAACTCTTTTATTTCCATAAATAGATCCTTAAAAATGCACGATAGCTGGGAAAAAAAAAGCATAGCCCAACCTAAGACAAACTTCTGAACACATCCAAACTTACACAGTGCAGGGCCTCACTGAGAAATTTACCCTTTGTTGTTCACCACAAAGTTCAGCACAGCATTAAATTACAACACTGGTCAGCTGCTCACTGCATCTGAATGGTTTTTAGCAGAACTGCTTTCAGTGTATTAGACTGGTGACAAGAATATTATTGATACATTACAAAAGGGTGCTCTTCCCACAGATTCAGCCTATTCTTCCTCTTGGAGATTTGTGCCTGAGTGGTAGAATAAAAACTGTGTCTGGATTTCTGGGACATTCAGACTTAGTACTTGCACAAACTGGTCTGGATGACTGCAATCCCCTGAACAAACACTGTGTTGATATGCACAAGCAGAGCAGCTCCCAGCTGTGTCAGCCTTGTTGTACATACTGTGTATATGCACAGTAAATGGCAGCTTCCCTGGACTCACTGCAGGTATGCCCTACAGCAGACCTCTGCCTGTGTCCCTATTCCAGGACAACTCTTTGTGGGCTGTATCTGCTACACAGAAAAGTAAATATCCTTTCTGAACTGGTTGAGCTGGTAAAACAGCTAAAGGCAGCAATCCTAGAAACAGCCTTGAAATAATCACTGGATCTCTGTTAATTTGTTAGTGCACTTATGATGTATTTAAGATGTGTAAAAAACCAATACATACCTGTGAAACAAGAGGATAAGAGCAAGTTCATTTAAATTAACTGGATTTCAAGGAAAAACAAACAAATAACCCCCCCAAAAAAACCTTTTCAGACTGAGGAAGTCTGAAGCTTCCTCATGAAGGTAAATGGAGAGGCAAGCACTGATCTATTTTCTTTGGTGACCAGTGACAGGATCCAAGGTAATGGCATGAAGCTGTGTCAGGGAACGTTTCAATTTGATACTAGGAAAAGGTTTTTCACCCTGAGGGTGGCTGGGCACCTGGAATAGGCTCCCTAGGAAAGTGGTCACAGCACCAAACCTGACAGAGTTCAAGAAGCAGTTGGACAACACTCTAAGGCACATGGTATGATTCTTGGGGATGTCTTGTGCAGGACCAGGAAATGGACTCAATGATCTTTATGGGTCCCTTCCAGTTCAGGAGATTCTATGATTCTATGAGTCTATTTTTAACTCTTTTGTAAGGAAGGAGATACATCCGATCAAGAGTGATAGTTCCCATCACTTGCTGAGTGTGGTTCAAATGGCCTCATTCTCAAAAGGAGAAAGTTACATAATTCCTGGGAACTGGATGTGGTGGGAGGTGAGCAATCTCTGGCCACATTCAGAGATACCTACAGGCATCTCTCTGGCATGCTGCTGGCAATCATCACACACCAGAAATGACAGCTGTCTTCAGAGAACTTTTCTTGCCATGCTCTAGAACACTTCCCCTGTATTGAGATTTTGGGGTTAGCTGCTGAGGAAGTTCTGGCTGGTGCAGAAAATGGGAATGCATGGGTATTCAGGTCAGCAGCTGGGTTGACTGGGAGACACAGGGTGCTCTGCACAAGGGGAGGAATGCTGGGAGGAAGTGTTCACAATGCCTTGTAAGGCAGACTACGACAATGTATAAAGCCTTTTCTGCATGGCAGCTGTACCCTTCAGTTACAGCTGCAGGGCAGAGGGGTCATAAGACTCACTTCGGGGTTTGTCTTTTGTGTCATCCAAAGTGCTCTGAGAAGACCCTTGCAAATCAGACTCCACAGCTGATCTGAATGGGATCTGTTGCATTCAGTGAATGTGACTTCCGATGTATTCAAAAGGTGTTCCTCCCCTTTGTTGACAGTCTGCAAAGCTTAACCTCTTTCTTTTTACAGTATTATTACTGTTAGATGTTCTTTCTTTTAACTCTGTTCGATTTTTAATGCTACCCTTGTGATTAATATCACATTGCTTCCACTCCCTCTCCCACCCAGCCCTGCTCTACCTTTCCACTCTTTTATTATCTCCGAGCTGTGGTGTGGAGGGAACTGCTGCACCCGCAGCCTTTGTCACCACCTCAGCCCTCCTTGATGTGCTCAGTGCTGGAAAGCCATCCTTCCCAGCACCTCCATCCCTCTCTGACCACACAATGCTGATTCAGGGCAGCATCCCAAGTAAGTTGACAGAAAAGCCTTTGCACGTCGTGGATCACCAGCATACCCCCACTCTGGCTGAGGAAAGCCTTTTTGATGGCCTCACCAGGGAAACACCAGGCTGATGCTGAGACAAAGGTGTCCTGCACTGGAGCTCAGGTCTCCGAGCTTCTCTCACAGATCCAGCCCTAGTGCCAACTCTGTGCATTCTATCCTAACTGAAACAGCCAGAACAGGCAAAAAACATAGTCTTCTGAGGTTGTATTGGTTTTCTGTGGACACGTTTCGGTAGCAGCAGCTGGGCTGTAGGGGAGGCTTCTTTGAGAAGGTGCTGGAAGCTTCCCCCATGTCCAGCAGAGCCAATGCCAGCCGGCTCCAGGCTGGACCCACCACTGGCCAAGGTCAGGCCAGTCAGTAGTTAAAGTAACACCTCTGTGATAACATATTTAAGAAGGAAGGAAAAAATTTGATTTAGATGAAGATGGCTGCTGGAGAGGAGCAGAGTGAGAACATGTGAACAACAATGCAGACACCAAGGTCAGTGCACAAGGAGGGGCAGGAGGTGCTCCTGGCACCGCAGCTGAGATCCACTTGCAGCCCATGGTGAAGACCATGGTGGAGCAGCTGTGCCCCTGCAGCCCATGGAGGACCACAGGAGCACAGAGATCCACCTGCAGCGCATGGACGAGCCCATGCTGGAGCACAGGGATGCCAGAAGGAAGCCCATGTTGGAGCAGGGTCCTGTCAGGAACCTGTATCCTGTGGGGAGAGGTGCCCACATTGGAGCAGGGTTCTCCTGGTAGCGCTTGTGGCCTGTGGGGGACCCACACTGGAGCAGCCTGTACCTGACAGACTGTACCCCGTGGAAAAGTGACCCATGTGGCAGCAGTGTCTGAAGAACTGTTGTCCATGGGACAGACTCTCACCAGAGCGGTTCATGAAGGACTTTCTCCTATTGGATGGACTCTCACTGGAGTAGTTTGTGAAGAACTGTCTCCCGTGGGAGAGACCCCATGGGATGCAGGCGAAGGACTCCTCTCCCTAAGCAGCAGCAAATAACAGCTGACCATAACCCACATTCCCTGTTACCCTGCACTGCTGGGGGAGGGGAGGTTGAACGTGGAGAAGGAGGGGGTGNGGAGAGGAGGATGAACGTGGAGAAGGAGGGGGTGGGGGGAAAGGTGTCTCTTAAGTTTCTCATTCTTAAGCTCTGGTCTTGTTAGCAATAAATTTAATAATATCCCCACATGGTGTCTGTTTTACCTGTGATGGTGATTGGTGAGGAATCTTTTATGGTCTTTATCTCAACACGTGAAGCCCTTCATTATATTTTCTCTCCTCTGCTGTTTGCACGGGGGAGTGAGAGATTGGCTTTAGTGGGTCCCTGGCATCCAGCCCGGGTCAAATCACTACAGAGATACAGAATCCCTGTTGATGCTGGTAACAGGGACACGAAGATGGTGTTGTCTGAGGTGGGTCCAGAGAAACTCAGCTGGTCCCATAAAGAGACACTGTTACCCAGAGAGCAGCTGGGACAAGCAGAAGGGAGGAGTTGCCTCTGTGTTCTTGTACAGCTGGGTAAGCTCTGCCACAAAGACTACTGATGATAGATGGCAGCTGTCATTGAACTTTTCATTTATTTGGGCTCTCTTGCCTCTTTCTGGTCCTTCTCCTGACTATGCTTCACTTTTATCTCTAGTTTGATATTTGCCTTTCTAGACAGTCAGTATCAGCTTGTCCCAGCGCTCCTCCATTTCTCTGGGGCCTTCTGTACAAATGTGTTTCAGAAAAGGCTACTCATAGATATTAATTAAGAGGACAATCAAAGTACCGTATCATGGAAATCTCAGCAGAGTACTGCCAGCAGTTGCCTTGGCAAGCCAGCAATAAATAACTGTGAGGAAAAGCCATCTCATGTGTCTGTCTTCATCAGCCACGAAATGCCTATGCAACATACAAATATCCAAAGCAGCAGCACACACAAGCCTGCTACAACACCTAGGATATAGTAAATGTGCAGCATTTGAAGACTACCAGTCTTGGCCTTTTCCTCAGCATCTTGGCCTGCAGGAGAAGAGAAAACAGCACACATTACTGTTCTCTGCACTACAAATAATCTCATGGGTGGCCTCATTCCCAAAAAAGCAAATTCCAAAATTTCTGGGAACTGGGTGTGTTGGGAGGCGTGCAATCTCTAACTGCACCCAGAGATGACTACAAGCATCTCTCTGGCATGCTGCTGGCAATAACCTCCACACACTTGAGACAACCGTCATCCTTGGAGAGCTGCTCCTGGTTTCTTTCAGAACTCTGCCTGCAGCCCAGACAAAGCCTGCCAGTCCCTGCAAAACAAAACTGCCTGCACATCCTTTCTACCAGCCAAGGGCCCTCTCCCCTCCAGCAACTGGCAGAGCACTGTCCCTCACCTGGCTCAGGAGCAGTTAGCTCCTCCACACATCCCTCACGCGCTCCCCAAGGAGCACCACCAAGCTGTCCCAGCACAGCTATAGGTCTGATGGCTGAAAATGCATCACAAGCAGAAATGCCCATGGAATCACCATCTGCTCCTGACTCCCAACATTAGCAAAGGGCAGCCAAGATTTCTTGGGACGTCATTCCTGACTTGAAGCTGGGCTGTGCATGAGCTGAACACAAATTCAGCTCATACCTCTTATCAGCATCTGGATATCCACATTTGCCCAAAGCAGCTCTGACCAGTAATTGTACTAGCTGGAAGCTCAACTGGCAGCAGAGACAGCTGGACCATCACTGCGGCTCAGCAGCCCATGCACGGTGTGAAATCAAGTGTCCCTGCACCAAGACTCTGACTGTTCCCTTCCTGCTATATAGGCTACAACACATCACCACAGGAAGCTGAAAGCTCAGCTTCCCAGATCCTATGGTTGGTTAACAGAGTGAGTTATACTAACCAGATGAGGTTTTCTCCAAGACTTTTGGGACCTGCTTCGGAACTTCAAGTGTCTTCTGGAAATCATTCCCTGTTTTAGCTTTATATAATGGAAAATATGAAGTTACATTTCACATGAATAACACACTGAAAAAGAGTGCTTATTCTGTGAAGTCAACAGAAACTCACAGATACTCACCTTTGGGATACCAGCTGGGAATTGGCACTGAATCTGGCTGAGGAGCTGAAAAAGTCCTCTCTCTTGCCACATCTACAACCATTTCATGAATAAAATAATGAAAAGGAGTACTTATTCTGTGAAGTCAGTAGGGACTCACATACTCACCCTTGGGATTCCCTGTAGGAATCAGCACTGTATCTGTCTGAGGAGTTGGAAAAGCTCTCTCTCTAGCCACATCTACAATCAAAAACCCATGAGAAGTTACCATCACACATTCTGCTCTCCATTGTCACACCTGAACACCAGAATGTGGTCATGTAATGACAGGGCATGCACTGGGAGTCTACACTGTCACGCCTTGCAGAGGCACCTTGCTGACCTCGGGACTTTGACCTGGCACCTCTCAAAGGAAGCAAAAAGTCATGACATATCCACAACCTGCTGCAGATCAGGCCTGGAACCCATCCAGGAGGCTGGATAACCACTGCCAAGCGGTGGATAACTCGGTGATACATTTCTACTCCCACACTCACTCCCCATCTCCCTGTTAAGTACACCCACAACTCCCCTGAAGTAGCTGCAGCCCCACACACCTCCTCGTGGTCTGTCTGCCCCACTGACTGCACCATGGTGCCCTCCTGGCTCACCCAGCCTTAGCCCTGGCCCCTTTGCTGCCAGCCTGGGGCTTGGTGCTGGCACCTGTCTGACTACCTGCTCCCTGACCTTGTATTGGAGCAGTCTGGGTGTCCTGGACTTGCAGGACTACTAGAAAAATGAGGAAGAGGCAGTGGATAAGGATCATGACCCCCTGTGCTTGCAACACAATGCCACTGCTGCCACCGCAGTGTTGTCCGGAGCTGGCATGGAACAGCATGTCAAAGTGGGGCTCTGTGACCTCAGGGCCCCATTGGGCCATGCTCTCCACCACAGTTCCCCAGCATTCTCCCATGAATTACTGAATCTGCCCACTGTTGAATTTCCTCTTCCTGCATGAACATAGAAGGAGCAAAAGTGGAGAAAGATGTACCTATTTTAGGAGGCAGCACAGTGCATGGGAGTACAGCGGCACTCAGGCCTTGCTTCCCAGAAATCTGTATCAAAGCTACATATGTAGACTGCAATAAAAAAAACAACTGCAAGTGTCTTGCTACTATTTTTGTCAGGCAGCATTCTAACGAGAAACTAGTGTTTCCCACTCATTTTGCTGCAGTTTCATTACCTTTAAAGATACCACTTCTTACCTCTGCCACTGTCCCTCTAACATCAGCCTGCTGCCCCTATGCTTATTCCTAGTGAGCATGGTTCATCCTCTTCCCCCCTTCAAATCTAGTTTAAAGCGGTCTCAGCAAGTCCTATTAGCTCCTCAGCAGAGATCCTTTTCCCCTTTGAGACAGGTGTACGTCAACTGCTGCCAGCAGGCCCGGTCTTGTCTAAACTGACCTGTGATCAAAACCCACAAAATTCTGCTTGTAACACCAAGTTTGGAAACAGGTATTCACCTGTATGACTTTTCTGTTTAAAAAGTTTAACAACAGCAAGTGCCAGACTCTGTACCTGCAACAGGGAAACTCTGGACGTACATACAAACTGGGGAATGAGAGGCTAGAGAGCAGCCCCATGGAAAGAGATTGCTCTGCTCTGTGCTAGTACAGTTGCACCTCGAGTGTATCTGCAGTTTAGGGCACCACAATATAACAAAGATATAAAGCTAGTAGACAGTGTCCAAAGGAGGGCCACAAAGATGCTAAAGGTTCTAGAGGAGGTGCCATATGAGGAGTGGATAAGGTCAATCAACTTATTCAGCCTGAAGAAGAGGGGAGACCTCATAGCAGTAAACAGCTTCCTCATGAGGGGAGGCAGAAGGGCAGGCACTGGTCTCTTCTCTCTGGTGAGCACTGACAGAACCCAAGGGAATGGGTTTATAGGGCAGGTTTAGGTTAGATATTATAAAAAGGTTCTTCACTCAGAGGGTGGTTGTGCACTGGAACAGGCTCCCCAGGGAAGTGGCCACAGCAACAAGCCTGACAGAGTTCAAGAAGTGTTTGGACAACACCCTCAGGTACACGGTGTGCTTCTTGGGGTTGTGCTGTGCAGAGCAAGGAGTTGGGCTCAGTGCTTCTTGTGGTTCCCTTTCAAATCAGGAGATTCCATGATTCCACTTGGTTGAGAGTGAAAAAGTATAGCCATGGTGATACTTAAAGTCATGGGTTTTCAAGCAGTGTTTGATAAGAGTAGAGTGGGTTTGTATTAAGTTTCATCAGCTATGAGCCAGATGGATACCAATCCTGCAATAGGATATGACTGTAAGCAGGATGTCAAAGAGATTTTAATTATGCAACAACTTAAATCTAAGTAAGAAAAAATAAAAAAGAGGGGGGAGAAGCTCATTTTGGAGATGTCAAGTATGCTTTATGTGACAGATTGCTACATTCTTTTGTTTAGGAGGCTATACAAGGGTCGTAAGTGAAAAATAGAGGGAGCAACACAACTACTCCTTTGTTTTTAATATTCACAATTTTTCTTGCAGATTAGTTTTCAGCATGCCAGAGTCTTCAAGGAAAGAGCCAGAGGGATGTTGGGTGCAGCAAACCATAGTCACATCACTTGTGATTATCTAACTGTTTCCGTAACTAAAGCACCCCTAATACAAACTGGAAAAGGAGAGTACAAGCTTGGTGACTTTTGAGTTTGTCACTGTATTTTAAGAACTGTTCTGCCAATGCACTTCTCTGATATGAAACTATAAATACAAGCAATGAAACACTATGAATCGACAAGAAAACAAACACTGCTCCCTGTTCCCAGGCACACAATAACTTTGCAAGCTAGCACTTCAGGACAGTGCTAGCAGAAATGGAAAGTACCCTACCAAATGGTAAATAGAATGCATGATCACTTAAAGAAGGTATCCTTACTATATATATTCTGGACACATAGTGCATATTAGCATGCTGTGAGTCAGCCATCTACCATCAAGGTCCATATTACACAACACACTACCCAGGCTACAACTACTAATACTGATAAAACAAGGAGCCCAAAAAATGCAAAGATGAGTGAACTACAAGAAACAGATGGTCTCCAATGGAATTTATTTGCAAAGACAAGACTTGAACTACTTCAAAGAGTACTGTCAGAGACTGCCAACAAACCACCTGGTGCCCAGTGCAAAGCTATCATACAAATAAATGGGAGACAGAGTAATCCTGACATCCAACCTTCGTCATCTTTTAAGTGTAACAACCCCACAACCATTCAACTTCAACCTTCTCTATAAGGTTTTCCTTTAAAAAAGAGACATACAACATGAACAGGTCCTATGATGTTTTAAGTCCCAGCAACACCATGGGAATAATCTCTGTCACGTGAAATAGACACTTAGGAAATCCTGCAGAGCCCTGTTTCATTGAGAACCATAAACACAGCTGAGTATCATCTCACCTAGCAAGCTCTCTGTCACTATCTATTCAAATCCTGGATGCTTTAGATCAAATGTCCTCCAGAAGGACAGATACTAAAGCTACAACTACCAGCTCCAGGGAAGAAATTCCACGATGAAAGTTGCTTCATGACAAACTGGATAAATTAAATCATTCCAAAAAGCCTGCTTTAGCCCTCCTAAATTTCTATAGACATAATAATGAAGAATAGAGACAGACATCTCTTCCTGTATGTTTTTACAGGAAATTATAACACAGCCTTATTAAATGAAGATGAGTAATCATTTATGGAAACATTCTCATTTTGGCTAGTACAGGCAAAGGCATTAGTAAACTCAAGATTCTCTTTTCTGCACCATGAAAAAGCCTACCATAACTAACACTCACAGAGAAGTCTGTTCCTGTGGGACAGAAGATGAGAAATCAGTTGTGCTAGAACTGAAGAAAGTAAGAAAAGCTAGAAATAATCAGTATTTGGGCTATAACCAGTTTTCAGAGGCATTACTGTAAGGGAGAAGACCTAAACTGCATTACCATAAGGGATAAGACTCTGCAGACAGGGGAAAGATTGAACAGAAAAACTACACCACACATGGCTCTGGATGAGAAAATCTCACCCTTTACTGACTGACTTGTATTACTAGTATCTATATTCACTTTGCTTTGCAGGGGATTTTTTTAACACCGTTTTTAACTACGGGTACTGTAGTTAAACACCTATCACCATACTTATTTATTCTGGACAAAATTTTATCTGGGTAACTCATCCAAAGAGACACAAACTTTGAGGGAGAAAAAAGAAATCTTAAGATGAAATGCTTATCTACCACTCATTTATCTAAATATGTTGGCAGCTATTTCAGTTTGCATTTAGGATAAACATTTGATTGCCTACAGTTCCTGAACAGAGAAGAAAAATATTAAGGTAGTATAGTTTTCTATTTTAAATTGAATTGCCCTACAAAAAGAATATATTATTTTATTTGTTCTCTGTTCAACTTGCCGGTTTTGCAGACCTCTGTTTTAGTTGAAAATATAATCTCCTGTGATATTATACCAGTGTGAGTTAGCATTGAGTGATTTTTTGTGTATTTTTACAATACATATAAAATCCAAACCATTTCTTTCTAAACTGCAAAAAATTCCCTTATTGATAGGAATGGTAACAAAACACCTTTAACTACAACAGGAGCAAATTTTAAATGCACCAAGTTATAAATACACCATCACTTTATTTGACATAAAAATATGATTAAGCTCCCTGATTGAAATTAAACATGAAAAAAGAATTGCAGTTTTGCATGTCTTCGCTGATAAAAGCAAGGAAACACCATAGCACCTTCTCCCCAAATGGATATTTCTCCTCATCTCCTCCCTTACTGAATTACTGAAATCTTGAGTTACAATCTATACAACAGACATGATTCAAAATAAAACTGCTTTGATATATATTATTAGAACAAAAAAACCTTCTTCTATTAGAACAAAAAATCTCTTGCTAAAGATATGAGCTATTTTTTACAGTTACCAGTTACTAGGTAGGATAAGGAATAATTCCTGAAAATGACAAAAAAAAAAAGGCCGGAGCTGCTTAGCACTAAAATGGCAAATGAAAAAGGATCTCTCATTAATTTCTTCTCCCAGTTTTACCTGTAAAGTAACCCATACCAATTACTTTACAGTATAACAACTGTCAAGTTGTGCATCAATTCAAGTTCCACAGCATTATATGCATCAAAAAGAACTTTACAAACAGTGTGGCTAAGTGTATGTTTCAAGCCTTTGGCAGGCAATCACATGACTCAAGGGAATCACAAGTGTACTCCTGCTCACAATCTATTGATGAGAAGAGAGGCCAGGATCAATTAAAACAAGCTTTGTGAGAAAGTCTTAAAAATATCTTAATTTTTAAAAATCTCAGTGTCTTTCAAAAGTTTGGTATTGATTTCTTTGATGGAAAACTCAAAACCAGCAAGAACAGACACATTCTCATTTCTTTTGCTTCCTGGCAACAAGAAGTTTGATACAGTCATTTTTATGGCCATGACGTTAAGTACTTACGTGTGTACTTTTACACAGAGGAACATTCAAATTATTCATTTAAATGTATTTAAAATGCATGCTTCCTTTTTATAGAATCCTTTTAGTAGCTTCACAGACTAACGGGAGAAAAACATGTACACTCACCATAATTTAGGTTTAGCAGTTTAGTAAACCATACATCTGTTGTAAATCCTTTAGAGCTCAAATACAAATACAATCTTGATAGTCACTAAAGAGATTTGATTTACAGGCCTCAAAGATCCTTGATTATCAGAATCTTCAGACTTACTGGCAAGCCTACTATAGTGTATTTAAATAGCAGATGCAATGAAAAGGAAATAAACCTTTTGCTGCTTCATCCTAAATATTGTTGGTTTATATATATATATATTTTACTTTACAGTCAAATTTCTATGGAACACAACTGCAGTGTTTGCATTATGGTTTAAAAAATCTAGGCAAAACAAGACCAAGATGAGCAAAATCACCAGCCCTATAGAGACCTTGTTAAACTTGCAACTGAAACTACTTTTGAGGCAGAAAGGAAGTTCAGGCTGTGTCCCTTGGAGCACATTTAAGTATGTGGCCAATTTTGAATGCAAGCGTAACTTAAATGAAAGGCCTATGTTAAAAGCCTAAAAATCAAACGACTTCTGAACCACCCTGATCTGTTTCTGAACACTCTTTCTGCTCACCTTCTACAAAGCCCAACTTGACCAGATTGTTAGTCCAGGTAATTCAAAAACTTACTGTTAGCAGGTAAGAATCTTCCCTTCTCTGCAGCTTTTAAACTGTCTCCTACAAAAATGACAATGACTTCTTAACATTTTAGGACAAAGAACTATATGTTCCATTTATAAAGGATCTTTTTGTGAAGAAATTGATTTCAAAAACCAATGAAGACTTCTTGAAAAATGAAAGAATACATGAAAATAAACCAAGAAATACTTATTTTGCTATGACTGTAAAAAATATACTGGTGCTGAGGAAAAATTCCAAATTCATGGAATACCTGAATAGGCAATAGAGCCAGGAAATTGACACAGAAAGACACTAAACTTGAGAAACTGTAGGTTAGTGAATACAGAGCTTGAGACTAAAGGAATGCTTATTTAGCCTCAACTCTACCTTGTACTAAAGCCTTCACTGAAGTCAGCAAGCTTTGTGCAAGAGAGAAGGATACAGCAATATTTATACATTTATACATTTTTACTGCCATTGCCTATCCTATATCAGAGTCTGGCATTTTTAAAAAATAATTACTATCATCTTTTAGCCAGACATAGCTAGTGGAGATTGAAGTCACTTATATGAAATTTCCTGAGCCAGTGTAGAGGATAAAGAAAATAAAATCCCACAGTGGAATTTCATCTTTATTGAACCTGTTATTCTCAAGATTGCAGGGGTTATGAAAACATATTCTGTATAGCCACAGTAACTTGGCAATTTAATTACTTCTATCCTACACAATGAAGTTTTTTTTTCACCTTTGCATCAAATTCAGATGTATCTGTAATTTTCATTTGATGTATTATAATGTTCTGCAAAATTTGCTATTTTGGTGGACTTACTTCATCTGGGAGTCTCTTTTGACTTCTTAAGAAATACGTTTTAAGAGCTCTTTCCATAAGAAGTTTTTTTGATTGATGAACAGATGCTTAGTTCCTAATGATATTTCTGAGGTTAGTCTACTCTAAATGAAACAGATTAGCTAATTTTTAGCCTCTGAAGAATCATCTTAAATAAAGGTCACAGAACATCTCACCATGCAATTAATAAAGATTCAGCTAGTAATTCCTTGATCAAATATTAGTATTTTTGATTGGTCCCAGAAGAAATATCCTTTTTTTATGTAAACCTGGCACATGAATCAGAGCCACAGCTGCTGCCTGATATAATCAGTGTGCAATATTCTAATCCCATGAACTCTGACTCAGTAAGCATCTGCTTTCCAAATAAGCTTAACCAAACAACATTTTCTTTTCAAAACTAATTTTGTCAGCCAAGGTTTAAAAGAAGACAAATTTAAAAACCTTTTAAAGATGCACTTTGAAGTGAGATATTACATATCACCTTCTTTCTAGAAGACGTTCCCTAGGAATTTAAATGATTATGACACTGACTTAGACTATTTAATTAGTAAAGAGAATACTGTTGTTTTTTTAACTGACATTTTATTCAGGCTACAGTTAGAGGACTTGTTAGATCCATAAAGTTTGATATGCAAGTTTTAAATATTAATGGTTTACTATGTAATAGTCCCTTGGATAATAAGAACTAAAGTAAATTTATAGCACCCATGCTTAAAACTGTACATTGATTATCTGTCTGCTTCTAAGCACATGCAGAAAGACATAAATAGTGGTGGTCCAGCAGCTACCATTCTCTCCTACTACCTTGCAATTAAAATCACAATTTCATTACTGCAAATTAGCTCTGCAGTTTATAGACTGAGACCTTTCCTACAGCCAATAGAAAAAAAAAAAAAATTAGTTGCAGATTCTTTCAGAAACTAACAACACTAACACCAAATACCAAATCTTTCAGGAGAGGCAGAATGCCAGTTTCTTCTTTTTTTTTTTTTTTTTTGCACTAATACTTTTTACACTGCAATAATTGGGATTACAAGCACGCAGTAAGATCATACTACACAGCTGAGGATGAGCTGGAAAGAAGGAACATCACAGCAACACTATCTTATAAAAGATAAAAGCACAAAACTGTAGAAAGGGTGACATGGAACCGTGTAACTCTGAGTTCCAATCAGCTTCCCACTCAGATCAAGACTATCACCAACACTGTACCATTAGGTCACCTTGAGTTTTATCAAGCCAAGCCTGGAAAACCTTCAAGAATGGGGACTTCATCACCTGGATGACCTGTCCCCTGCACAATCCACCTACTGACATTCTTTTACTAATGTCCAACCTAAACGTCCTCAGAGACCACTTGTTATTTCTCCAGAAATATTCAGAATACCTTGTCATATCTGTAAATGCATTTCAAGGCATTTCTTCACAACTGGAAAAGCCAAGTTCCTTTAACATCACTCACAAAGAATGCAAATTCCAGCTCCTGCTCACTGCAGCAGCCCTTCATAAATCTTTCCAGTTTCTCAACATCCTTACAACACCGGGGAGGGCCAACCAAAGTCTTATGTGCAGCCCCATGGGGTGACATAGAGATGAATAAAAGCTCCTCTTAATCTTACCTCATCCCCTACTTTGTATACACCAGTGAAGAACTGCTGAGGAGCGACTTACCTGCTGTAAAGATGAAATACAAAGGAGCCTTAGCATACCACCACTGACAAATGCACAAGTAAAATGAAACACATAATACATGGGGACATGCTCCATTGCTTCTTGTCCCTAATTCAAGGTAGGCTAAGTTTTCAAAGAATTTTGATTCATCATGAGCAATATACTTTCTTTTCACCACCTCTAAGTGTTGGCTTTTATTCCTAAGGGCTTGCTATGTTATCTTTGCCAATTATAACAGGATTTAGTATGTACGGCTTAGATATTTGATAATTGTAAGATAGATTAACTGCCCCCTGAAAATATCTCTCTAACTCAAGAGAAAGTGGAGGGAATCTAGAGCTCAGATTGACTGTGGCTCTGTCAGAGCTCTACAGTGTAGGCATCTTCAAATGAACTAGTCATTTGTGGTGTATACCTACAACACAACACTTTTACAATATTTTTTTAAACCATTACAAGAATCATTTTCAAAACAATGTTACATTATTCCCCCTAAATTATTGACAGATTTGAAGATGAACTACTACAAAATAAAGAAGCTTAAAGACAAATTACTCCTGTAATTGGTTAACTATTGTTCTTTACCCAACACACATTAGGAACATTCCATAAGCATTCCATCATTATGGATTAATTAAAGATAACTGCCATATTGAGATTATACACAGCTACTTTCTAAAAACAAACAAACATAAATAAATCTCCATTGTAACATTCTATCTTTCTCCTAGTGTTACACTCTTAAAATAAAACCTATTTCTGTATTTAAAACTAAATGAAAAAATTAGCATAAGCAACTATAATTGAGGTAAAAATAAAAAACATTGTTCCCTATTATTTCTAATAATTCCTAATAACTTCAGAATAACATGTATTCTGTACTAATTCAATACTAAAATATGATTATCTAGTACAAAAATAAAATAGCCAATTTCAGTGGAGGAAGGTTTTACAGAACTCTGTTGCAGTGCCAGAGGAATGAGAAACCTCAAAGTCCTTGAGACTAATATTTTTAGCTTACTTAAGTAATACGTTCTCATTTTCCAAAAGCTCACAGTTATATGCCACACTAGTTTTACTGATTGTGGTCTTGTCATGGTTTAACCCCAGCTAGCAACTAATAATTACCATGCAGCTACTGGCTGACCCCAGTATACCCTCCACGTTATGGGGAAGGGAATTGGGGAAAAAAAAGTAGAACCTGTGGGTTAATATAAGAACAGTTTAATAATTGAAATAAAATTGTTATTATTGTTGATCATATCCATTGGGATCTCATGCCATCCATCTTGCCAAACTTTTCCTAGAAACTGGATCTCCTGTGCAGGTCCTTTGACCCTACTTTGCTTTACAGCAAAACTGGCTTTCCAAAGGATTTGGGTTGTTTTCTTCCCCTTCTCAAAACTTCCTCTTCTGTGTTACCCCATGCAATGATGCCATCAACATATTGTAGGTGTTCCTGATCTTCCCGTTATTCCACTCCAGTCTGGATCAGTCCATTGCAGATTATAGGGCTGTGTGCCCACCCCTTGCATAGTCAATTCCAGATGTACCAGCCACCTCCCCAAGGGAAAGCAAACTGTGACCTGCAATCTGCCACCAAGGGGATTGAAAACAATACATTAGTGATATCAGCTGTGCCTTACCACTTCTCTGCCTTTGCCTCTAGTTCCTACTGAAGTTCCAGCATGTCCAGTTGTCGTGGTTTTACCACAAATTTAGCGGTTTGGGACAAGAGATTCCGAGAGAAGTCACAAACACACCCCAAAATGAAGAAGACACACAAATATCACAGTTTATTTCGCGGACACACAAAACCCGACAAATAAAGTGCAAACAAAACAGACAAATTAAGTTTCCCAGGGCCTGTGCTGGGATGAGGACGCTCCGGAAATAGTGCTGGTCTCTCTCTGGGCCCCCGGAGAGATGCCGGGGTAATTAGAGGGAGCAGATCAGCAGGTGGCTGATCTGAGGACCCCCCTAGCAGTGCGAGCTTCCGCCCGGCTTGGACAGACCGCCACAGCGGAATCGCCAACCCGACCTCCACGTGAACGTTAGTCCCGGTGACAACGAGGAGCAATGTTACCACTGCCAAGTCCAAAGCCGAAGAGGGCAAAATGGCGGCCGTCCGGGCCTTTTGTAAGGAGGGGTCCCAGCGGCCGGCCTTTCCTGCAATTGGCCTAGCAGCGCTGTGGGCTCTGCCCTGGGTACAGCCCCACGCGCGCAGTGGCTCACAGGAAACGCCGTGGCCAGCCNCCCTGCGGCGGCCCTGCTCCCAGCACGGTCCCCGCGCGCCCACGCCCAGCGGGGAATGGGGGAGGGAACGGTTTTTATTTCCTAACCCACAACACCAGTATGGCAGCACTTAGTGGTAGCATGAGTTCACTCAGGCCCCAATAGTCTGCTGTTACTGTCCACTTTCCAGTAGACTTTTGCAGTGGCCATATGGAGCTATTAAAGGGTGAGCAGCTCCTGCTGATCACTCCTTGGCACTCCAGTTAACAAATTAGTTTGTGAATGGGTATCAATGAGAGTCTTGGTTGGTCAGATATTGCCACCGATGCACTGTTGTAACCATCGGCATCTACTGCTTTTCAACCTTCAGCAGTCCCACAGCAGAAGAGTTGTCCAAGAGACCAAGCAAGATAGACAGCTGCTTAATTTCCTCCATCTCCAAGGCAGTTATACCAAAAGCCCACCAATAAGCTTTTGGGACCCTCTTGTCACTCCAGAAATACAGATGGGTTCTGCCTTTGTATAGCTTGATGGCATTAGGGTACACTATGCACCTATGCCTACTAGAGTCTTATGCTCCTGTAAGTCCAATGTGCCAGGACATTAAATCCACATAGTCCAGTAAACCTGGCTGCTTCTCTCTTCCACCTGGCTGGAGACAGGGCCCCTCTAATCCTGGTGACGGGGTTCTCCACTCATTTCTTGTGAAAATGGGTTAGAACTCCTTTACATAGAATCAGGAGGAAGATCAGCTATTCCCCTATGTCTGGGGAACTGCCCAATGGAGAGTGGAGCAGCAACTTTCCTGAGAGAGCTCCTATTTGTGACTGTTTTTCCTTGCAATTCACATACCCATGCCTCTAGGGCTGAGGTAGATTTTCCATCCTACTTACTCTCCATGGTCCTTCAGGCAAAACCACAGAGTACCCTGTGGTGTATACTTTCTACATCCTCTCTCTTATCAAAAGAACACTTACTGTTAATAGCTGAGATATTGGTTTGTACAGGTGGGAAGTGAGTTAGGGACAGGTGAATTATTTGGGGTCTGGGAGGTGCCCATGGAGTGTTGGGGAGTGGAGCTGAGACCCTGCTGTCAGACACAGGGCTGACATGAGAAGAGTCCCTGTAAATACCAGACACGAACATCAGATAAGGAGGCAGAGAGAGCAAGAACTAAATATCACAACAGCCTACTGGAAAAACATCTCCAGGTCTCTCCCAGGGAAATGTGTTTCCCTGAAGTGGGACAATGACAGCGACAACTCAGCCCCTCAGTGGGAGGGGATTTCTGCGTCCCGGGATGGGGCAGAGAATGGGAAGGGCCTCGAATGGGGGTGCCAATCAGCACTGTGTGATGCGTACCACTGAGGAAGGGTATATAATCCCGGGAGATGACATGGTTTGAGGAGTGAGCTGTTTGGAGTGAACTGTAACCTGCTCCCTGTCGACAGAATAAACATACCTTCTCATAACATGTTGTGAGGTAGGTTTCTGTATGTCAGAAGTAGGACATATCCTCTTTGAATTGCTGGAACTGCCAAGATTGAGACACTTTTGAGACACTTTTGAGGCAGTTTTTCCACAGCTGAGACACAAATCTTTAGGGAGGAATATTTTCTTCATATTGCTGGAGTTGGCAAGCCAATTCATCCCACACGCTTTGTGCCTTTGATGCCTCTTTATCTCTCCAGATCACTACTGCCAATGAGTTCCATGCAATGATGGTGCAGTTCATACAAATTTCTGCCGCACGGGTTGTGCGCATTGGACTTCATCTGGATCTGTGGGTAACCGCACATTTTTTGGGTCATAATAAATCATGTCTAACATGGCTAATTCCCTCTGGAACTGGATATCTGTTCATTGTGGTCCACTTGCCTGGGTGACATATAACATCTTCCTTGAACCTCACACTTCACAGGAGTCACCTCCAGAAGCTGAGAATTTGTGCCTCTTTTCCAATCACCTTGTCACTTCCCTCTTCACTTGAAAGGGATATCAACTGTGCTTTGCTTCCTTACCCTCTAATTCCAAGCAAGTAGCCCCATTATCTCAGCATTGGAGGAGCCAGGTATAATGTACTTTTCCTGAATTATTTTTGCATATCCTGAAGCTCACTCAGGGATAGAGATTGGGTGGTTACCTCTTGTTCAGCCTCTTCCTCCAGATCTTGTGATAGCCCTGCTTTGTCTTCCTTCACTAAATAAGCTGAATTTCATGTCCATTTCTTCTTGTGTATAGGGATGACCGATACCACCAAGGATTGGTCCTCTGGTTCAGCTGCAGGGTCTATCATTGAGATTAGAGCAGCAGCAGTGTTTGTCATTTTGTCATCAAATCCACAGGCCTTGTTTCCCCCTTGAGGGTACTGAAATGTGTTGAACAGGGCTCAGTAGGCATGCACATGTTACATTCATTTCTGTGTTTTTGGAACTGACGAAAGACAACATACTTTTCCCAAACATTCTATAGAAAGTTTTTCACAGTTCTGCACTTATTCAGGGGTGAACTTTCAAAACAGTAGAGATGCCCACTGTCCTAGGTACTTGGCCCTACTATCCCACACACCCTGGACACTCCTAACTACCTAGCCTTGGGACAGATCTCTAGGTAGCACTCTTAATCAATGTTTAACCTTAAAAAAGAACTGGAACATATTCCAAAGACACAGCAATAGGAGCATGCTGTTTTGAACATGCCAAAGATCTATAAATTATGAAGAGCTACTGTTATTACCCTGGGGGAAAAGGAGAAGAGGTGTCTCTCCTATGATTTGAGTCTCAGAGGAGAAAAGGTAAGAGGTTAAAAAATAAAAATTATTAATAGGTTCCAATAGATGGCCCCGGAGTACGGATATGATGGCAATACTGAGTACAAATACCAGATTAGTTTCATGACCAGCAATTCTATCATATCATAAGCTGGTGTTACAAAGTACAATAAGGTAACCTGAGCCCAGTTCCCACAGGTGTTAAACACAATAGGGAATACAGACCAAAAGTAAGGTAATACAGAATGCAACTTTCAGAACAGTCTCATCCACTTTAATAGCAAAAAATCATTGTGACCAGTGACTATTAAATATAATGAATGATTAAAGCAAATTCATTCCAAGATGTTCTAGGCAGATTTGTCATTAACACAATCACTGAGCCCCATGTTGGGCACCAAAAAGACTTACAGATTACTTCAGCTGGAAACTAAGTACCACACAGATACTCACTCGCACCCTACACCCCCCGTCAAGGGATAGGGAGGAGAATCAGACAAAAAAGGTAAAGCCTACCGGTTGAGATAAGAACCGTGTAATAATTGAAGTAAAATATAATAATAGAATGAAAAAGGAGATTAAAAAAAAAAAAAAAGAAGATAAATACCCCCAAGAAAAATAAGCAATGCGTAATAGAGTTGCTGACCACCCACTGACCAATGCAGAGCCCTTCCCTGAACAACTATCAACCACACCCAGCCAACTCTCCCCAGTTTACAGATTAAGTGTAAAATTCTAAGGTATGGAACAGTCTTTTGGCCCGTGTGGGTCTGCTGTCCCAGCCATGCTCCCTTCACAGCTTCTTGTGCACCTCCTCACTGGCAAGGAATGGGAAACTGAAAGCTCCTTGATCAAGGTTAAGCACTGCTTAGCCACAAGTAAGACATCAGTGCATTATCATTATTTTCATATTAAATCCAAATCACAGCACTGTGGCAACTAGTAGGAAGAAATTTAACCCTATCCCAGCTGAAACTAGGACAAACCTACATTATTATTTTTAATCTACTACATAATCAAAAAGCTCCTGCAGTTCTATAATTATTAAAGACAAGTTAGTAGCTGTAGTTTCAGCAACCATACCCAACTAGCAGGTCACACTCCAAGTCGTGCCATCATCCTCACTGAGGACTTAAATCTTACACAGGTCCCACAGGCAGAGATACAAGAAGTCCATATGACCTGGTGCTCTTGGAAGGGCAATGCAAACAGGAAATCATCACAGGGTTCCCAAAACATTGCCTACACGGGGGAACAGAAGGAGCAGTTGGAAACCAAGCCTTGAAATCCCTAGCCTTCCTTCAGCCTAAGCAGACTGAAATGGCAGGCATTGTGGGAGTCAATGCGAGTGCACATGAGATGAGTGCTCAAACATATATCCCTAGAATAAGAGAAAGTGCAGATACGGCAGAGTCTCCAAGGAATATGTGAGCTGCAAAAGACAGGAGAAGGAAGATTTCTCTGGCTATCAAAAGAACAACCAGAAGAACAAGCCAGGCAGAACAGCTAGAAAGGAGGAAGAATATCAATATTGGACACCCATGAATAACATAAAAATGATAAAGAATGACTATATGCTGACAGGGAAGAAAAGTAAACAGGGAACCACAAAGTGAGATGGGGGACAGGGAGTGGGTGTCTGGGAAATGAAAGGCTGAGGAAAACAACAGAGAAATCCAGGAAAGAGAAAGCAACATTGAAGTCACAACATTTTATTTATTTCAGATTTACGTGTTTTGATATTCATTTGTTGAAGGCGAGATTCCTTTTGAACCATCAATCATTTTTGCAAGATCTGACAAGTAGTTTTTCATCTAGATTTCCTTTTTCTATTTCCTTTTTCTTTGCCTTTTCAAAGACCAACAGATCATTTCGCTAAGCTATCTATCACTACCACTGTACAGCGAGGCAGCAATTTCGGGTGCACAGGCATACATGTTCACTCTTCCTCAATAACACAGTTGGTCTGCTTACTTCACCAATATCTGTAGCTATATCCAAGTACAATTTTCACTGACTTTTTGAGGCTGTTAAACACAATTATTACTCTTTCTCATGAGTATGATGCATGTACTTAACTTTTGAGTCCATGAACTTAGAAAAGACAGATGGCATTAAGACCAAGATCACAAGAGCTTTACTCACATCCTCATTATCCACAGTGCTGGAGCAACAGTTTTTAGAAGTTACAAGTCAACTACCAGGTATGTTCCCTGCAGACCTCTGACACTGAAGTTTCTCAACCAACTGCAGAGAAGCCTGAAAGAGCTTTAATAAAGGGAATGTTTGGAACTTGTTTAGTTAAAACTGGTTTAGTTTATACCCATTCAGACTACAAAGTGAATAGAATGAGAGCCTGTAAGGCACAGGATAAAACGGTAGAGTTTCAATGATACTAAGGGGATTGAGACAGCCTGTAGCTATAGTGAATAGCACACCTAGGGGAAATGAGAAATATTCTAATTAAACTGTGAGTTTATAAAGTTAATATCTGTCAGCAGTTTAGACACCATCTCTTTATAATACTGCCTCAGAAGGCTCAAAATTCAGTTTCCTGAAATACAGTTTTGAGTAAGATACATACTTCTTATGACAGAATTGGATTATTAATTGACAGGAAAGCTCAAACACATATATATGCTTACTTGTGTTTTTGCACAAGCATGTGATATTCCTTCAAAAAAAAAACCCCAGCAAAGCCGAGGGAAGGAGGGAGACCACCTTTCTTTTGAGGAACTGCTGAGCACAGCAAGAAGGACCTACCTTACAGAGACTGCAATGCCTGC
>VYZS01036476.1:0-13272 GCA_013400695.1 Neodrepanis coruscans
AAACTTGGAGACTTTTCAACATCTTAATTTAGTGCACTTCAAATAACAGATTTGACTACTGACAGGAAGAAGTCATACATCAGGAAGCCCCACATCCAGCAGTACCTGTCCACTGTCCAGGAATCCAAACTTCCAGTGTGATATTTTGGCCAAGACAAGTAAAGAAACCCTTGTGCTGTAGGGAAGCTGTGAGGGAACCTGAGGAGTGGAGCCACACAAGGCAAAGGTAAAATTGGCTTCACAGGCAGAATTATTGAAATGGGCATTGTCAGCTGCTCTGGTATTCAACAGGGGAAATAAACCACACCAACATGATGCACAAAAACCTAACAAATTAAGAGAAAAGGAGTAGAAGGTGGCAAGTCAACAACATCACAAATCTATTTCTTAAAGCAGCATAGTCCAACCCTTCCTTTTCCCATGCCTTAAGTCTGCCAACAAAGGCTCTTTGTGTGTCTTATCCAAAGCAGTGACCATACTAATGGCTCACCTTAGTAGATCATTAAATCATAAGTATTTATTGGCTAGGACATCCAGAACAAAAAATATATACAAATTGTGAATCTCCCGCTCACAGATTCTCTTTTTTCAGATACATTCAGATGTGCCAAAAAAAATCACCCCAAAAGGGAGGGTAACAAGATCACATTTCCTAGAGAATTAAGGAGATTAAAGCATTTAAATTTTAAAAATAGATTTTAATTCTCATTGAACTAGCACCTGCTAGGAAATTTTTTAACATCTACCAGATTCCTACTATAATTCTTACACATCTAACTTGGAAAATTTGGTCGTAAACTCACTGTTTTTCAGAAACCAAGGCCACTATAAGATTCTAAAAGAAATACATGACTGGCTCTATCCATGAATAAGGTCACAAGAACTTTATTACTGAATCCTGCAGACACTAAGAATTTGCCTTTTATCTCTGGTTTCAGAAGGAATAAAAAACAAAAAACAAACCTAAGCTAAATACAGGGACATTAGGAGGTCCGGGGTCTACTATGAATATGTATTACAGCATTGCTTTGCTAACCAGACAGTACAGTAAAGGATGAAATTTCATTAGGATGTCCTCAGTTCCACCAAAAATACTGATTAAAGTCTGAAAGAATATCTATACCTCTCCTTCCTGAGAGGAGGAAAGCTATTTTGTGAGAGCTGAATTTGGAGAATCTGGCCCTATCTGAATGAGAACAACACTAGAAGTAGTAGAAAACTTTTCTAGGAAGTTTTTACATTTCACTATTAAATTGAAATCAACTGTTGCTACCTGGCCTACACAGCACTCTTCTAAAAGTTTTACTATGTACTATATACTCTACAGGATATTTTACTATATACTCTGCTCTCTATTCATCTGTTTGTTAAGGGTTTTAGTATTTTTTCTGAAAAATTTTTATTCTTTAAATCTGCAACAAGTTACAGATAGAATCACCTATTATTGCCCAACAACTACCAAGGACTCTGCCTTGAAGAGAAATAGGATTAAACATAATTAAACCTCTGCAGAAACTCCAACCCCTAAGTTCTCCCAAGGAGCTCACTTAGATTCACTTATCAGGAGAGCCAGTGTATTCCAGAGTCATGAACAGACAAGGCCAGTTCTCTACAGGTTCTTTTACACCTAACTAGTTTTTTACAGGTTTATGCATTATCATATTTTTGCAAAGTAAGAGTTTATTCTGCACATTTTTTCCCCTGCACAATTATTTCTTCTTTATGCCCTTTTAGCCACAGTCACTGATGCAGAGTATTTCTTCCCTGGTAATCTGAAACAAATCATTTGATGCAATACTGCTGCCATACAGCAAATCCGTGTGCAGCAAGGCCTTACATGCATTATGCATTGGTGGCTTCTAGGAGAGCGGTCATGAAGTGCTCTGTGGAGCAGGGGTCAGGGGTTGGGTGAGGTACATTATTTCTAGAATAGAAATAGAAACAAGCACCCAGTAAATAAAGATACGGAAATATCCCACAAATACCTTGCAGCAAAGTTACAATGAGAACTGTGAGGTCACAACCCTGGCACTGAAACCAGTCTCATCATTTCATCAACTTTTAAAATACATAAATCACAGGTAACTCTGATCCCACTGCAATATACGCCAATTATCCAATACCATCAGCAACAATTCTCTCATTTTGTCAGGAGAAAGCAGTCCATTACAGGAATAGCAGAAACAGCAGGTCCCTGAAGGTTAGTTGGGCAATGTATGATATATATGGAAAAATGAGACAAGGTTTTCAGCCTCATTTACAATCTACACTTCATTTTACTATCCTGTTCAGGCTGGATAATTTCTGGCTTTTACTGAGACAAGATTTAACATATTATGATTTGTCTGGAGTTTTTCTTGAAGATCTTGAAGCATTAGTGTGAGTTTATTGCAAATGGTTTAGAAATACAGGTATTATTTAGTTCATTTCCTTAATATATTTGAAGGCATACCATTAGAGCAGCTGAATAACAGAGGTTCTCTTTTTAAGGAAAAAATATACTGTCTTGCTTTCTGGAAGTTATTTCCATATTAGGTTCCTTTTCGACATTTTAATTGCTTTATTTTTCATTATACAATTTAATTTCTTAAGAACACTTAATTACACTATCAGCCATTTTTTAACCTCTGCCTCGAATAACACCTGAAAGAACCAAATGCTGTCCAGCATCCTTGGCAGGATGGAAAGAGGAAGGCAAAAAATGCCAAATTTTAGAGAGTTCTATTCATTATACATGAAGAACTCAATCTTGCTCAGTGTGTTAAGTCTGAGTAATACAAAGCATTTTTATTTCAAGATTTATTTTCTCATTTGCATTTAGAAATATGAAAAGGGTAAAACCATTGTAATGGCAAAGGGAGTGAAGTTAAAAGCCATTTCACTACCAAGCACACAATAACAACCATTGATGCACAAAGAACTATCACAGGATGTTGTGTGAAGGACAGAAATGCCTCCTAGAGTCCTAAAACAATACATTCTTTTCCATTTTAGAAGAGAAAAAGCACTTCACTGGCTGCAAACTTAAATCACTGCTTTCCTTGCAGCAGCAATCCAGTTACAGAACTGTCTTTTATGTGCCAACTACAGACATTTCACCTCATTTTTTCATTTTAGATGGTTATCTAGCTTTGGACTCTGATGCTTATTTATTTTGAGTAATCTTTCTTTTGATATTCTCATAGCTCAGAGTGGAGAATGTGAGCTTAGCCAGCAGATAAGTAGAAATATTTCCTACATTTGTATCAGTAGCAAAACACTGAAATGTTTCTGTGGGTACATGGTCTCTCCTGACCAGTTTATCAAAAAAACAGGGACTTGAAAATGCAGTCTTGTAATATTTGGACAAACTTTCTTAAATACAGCGTGCAGTTTTGATTAACATTTTGCACTACTCTTAGTGAGGTGTTTCCCCAATATTTCCCTAGCTGTTTTCCAGCTGCTAAGTGAGTTAACATTCACAAAATTATTTTCTCAGTTTAACACCTAAATTAGAGCCTGTTGTTGCAGACAGTATCTTAATGTGACATTATGAATCTTGAAATTAATGTGTCATATTAATTATCTATCCCACACAGATGTAAAGTATGATGCAACTGTAGATAAAGTCATCTTTCACTAACCAGGAAGTTAGCCAGCAAACTGGAATATCAATAGATTCATTTTTTCCCCACTTGACTGAGTACCAAGAGTAAAAGCATATATCTCTGAGGATCCTTCAGCTTCCAAGCAAAAACTGCTTAGCTCTTCGTTTCCTTAATCTGCTATTAATTCATTTTCAGGAATCTTCTCTCTTGTCAAATACTGGGGAGCTGACACATCCTACTTTTGTGTCCTGGTTTGGACAGGAGATACTGAACAATGAGACAACAAAAAGAGCTTATTAATTACGGTGAATAAACCTAGAAACCACAATAAATATAAAGCCAGTTACAAGCAACAACCTGACAATAATAACCACAAGAAAAAAAAACAAATTCCACTGCTCCAGGCTGGCTGCTGGACTGTGGAGCAAGGGGAAGGAATCAAAGCTACCACAAGAACAGCGCTGGTCCCACTCCAGAGCTGCTGAAAAAAAACAAGAGTAAAAAGAACCACCAGGGGACCCAATGGAGAGATACTATGACTGTTGCTGCTGCATGGTTCCTCTGCCAGCACTGTCCAAGCTCCGGTGACACTGCGCTGCTGCCCGTGCCAAAGGAGAGGGACACGATGATGCTGCGCTGCTGCTCGCACTGAGGGAGCTGAGAGAAAAGGGAGCCCTGCCCCTACCAGCACTGAAGGGAGCCAAAAAAGGCCAAACTTTCATCCCTGCTGCCTTTATAAGGTGCTCTTCTCGAGTTTTTGTCTTGGCACCTTTCTGAGGCGCACCACATCTCCATCAGACAGTGGCACTGGGCACCGCCCCACTCTCCGATACTTCACCATGAGGTAACATGGCGGTGTTCTCGCCAAAATGCTTGTGGCTGCACTCGCCAGCAGCACCACCTGTGGGGGCACTCACCACCTGCCAAGAGAAGCTGCTACCACACACCACCTCAGCAGCACAGGTGGCCAGCAGCACTGCCTATGGGTGGCTAGAGCAGCCACCAGGCTGCCAAGAGAGGGGCTGTCGCTGCCCCTGCCTGCCAGCACCATCAGTGCTGTTGGGAACCCATGGGAGCCCAGGGCACCTGCTTGCTGTGGGACCACCCTGCGCCACTGGCACAGAGCTCGTCCCCGTCTTGCCCACTCGGCATTGGGGGCTGGCTGCCAGCAACAGCATCCCGCTGCCACTTCCATCGCACCCAAGCCATGCTGTGTCCAGCCATAGTGCGGGCCTGGTGGAGGGGAGCCGCTGGGGGCCAGGACAGCATGCTTCAAGCTCCTGCCACTGCCACTTGCCCCGGGACACACCCACGAGGAGCACCACCCAACAGACTGGAGCAGGCGCACTCAGTCATCACCTGCACCGGGGGCC
Organism: Neodrepanis coruscans; assembly: GCA_013400695.1. NCBI lineage: Eukaryota > Metazoa > Chordata > Aves > Passeriformes > Philepittidae > Neodrepanis > Neodrepanis coruscans. Next base: position 4,961 of record VYZS01036476.1, read on the forward strand.
CACACTTGGCTGCTCCCAGTGCCAGCCCAAGCCAAGGAGATGAGCATGGGTCAGACCAAGCCTGCACATGGCCCCGCCACAACCCGTGCTCATGGCCCCCTCCTGGGCCGTGCATGGCTGTGGGGGGGCCCTGTGTCACACCACTGCCCAGCAGCCGCTTCAGATGGGAGCGGACCAGCCTGCACCCTGTAAGATGCTGGGGTCCATCTATTTTGCCTGCCCCACTCTTTCATGAAAATTTAAAAATAATTCTGAAAGACAAACCTTCCTCCTCCCATAACCTAACCCATACCACTTTGGAAAATGTTGATTTTATTTTTAGTTCCCCTTCTGTGAAACAGAAATGACTATCCTACAAGAGCACTTGGAGAACAGCAACATACTTGTGCTTGCTGCTTAGACTTTGCCAGTTACCATCTTTGTTTCAAATAATAAAGATTCAATATTAACACTGATTAGTATCTTCTTCCTTGGCTGGGTAAATCTGTTTCATTAGAGAAGGAAAGTGTAAGAAGTGAAACAGTAAGTGCATCACAATCAGACCACTACAAAATTTCTGCAGTCAAGCACAGTGTTTTAGAAGTTCCTTTAGATGCATCCAGGTTTGTCTTTCCCAGAAGTTTCATATATAGCTTCATTTTTTTGAATTTTAACACAGAATGTACAAATCATTTAAATGCTGTTCAAATTTATCACTATCATAAATTTGAAAATGAAGGTTTGCCTGTTTTATACTGCTCTCTGCACTTTTACTGTCTGTGTCTCTGACTGAACAAGCTTTTATAGCACTGTTCAAATTATATCCTGTGCATGATGCTGTTCTATCAAAAATAAACATAGTAAAACAAACAGCAAGTTAAAAACAGATGAAATTTTCTTGTCATTTTTCTAAATTGTAGCACTGCCTGAATTTGAGGGGGGGAAAAGCCCTTAAACAATCTGTTACAAAATGCTTCAGCTGACCAGTAAATTGGATATATTTTTTCATGCTTTAAGGAAAGAGACCTGAGTGTTCTGTATCAGCATAACATTACAGCTCGGTAAACCACTCTGGTGGTAATGTTGAAACAACCAACATGCCAGACTCCCTCAGTTATGCAAAGCTGATTTAACATAAGGAAAAGCTGACATATCATCTTGGACATCATTCATCTAAATAAAAGGGGAAAGTACAGTAGGGCTTGGTCCTTAAATCTGAAAGACATAAATTGTAGTACCTCAGATTTCAATAACATTGGAGAAGAGACTTGAAAGAAAGCTTTTTCAACTGCTTCACATTGTGAATTGGGTTTGACATTGAACTATTCACAGATAGTAAGACTATCTGTGAAATTTGGAGCTCATCATCATTTCCAAAATTTTCACTCAGAAATTTCAGATTTTTTTCTGAAAATAAATACCAGAAATTCCTGGGTAGATGACAACCAGAGTCTCCATGATCTCTGATTAAGCATAACATCGATGGCAAAAGACAATGCAAGTGAAATAACATCTTAAATATTTCCATTTCAGAAAGCTGCTGAGAAAGCAGAAGTAGTTCATCTAAGAAATAAAGTCATTAAGAATACAGGAATTGATTTCAGAAATAAAACTACAACACTGATTTAGTCCATAATCAGTGGTTAGTATCTTGGACATCTAGTATTTGCCCAATATAAATAGAGGCTAAATGAAACAACTGCATAAAACTTCAGCTATCCCATTAAGAAGTCTATAAAACTTACACAGATGCTTTTTAGCAAGGAAGAATGTAAGACAGCAACATAATATTGTTATGGAATTTCTCAAGCTGTTTCTTGAATTTATACAGTTGATATATTAGTCTGGGAATGCACAACCATAGTAAAAGAAAGTCATCTATGATGCAAGATTCAAGTGTTACTGGAAGTTATAAAAAAAATTCAAAGTATTTTCTTCTTCTCCCCTCAAATAAGTATTTTTCATCCTGTATGCATTATTTAGTTCCTTAAGCCTTCAAACCACTGCTTATTGTAGCAAGCTAATAAATCATCTCTTCCACATCATTCAGCTATGGTTAGAAAAGCATACAAAAGAGCACTTCTTATACAGTATCTCTCTGTGACCATAATTATTTTACCATATAAATATATTTCATCTGCACACTAATAAACATTGAATTTTATATAGTAGTACACTAGATCATTAGCAAATAAATGTTTGTGTCTGAACCTGACAGAGCTATTTCATGAGGAAAATTTATTCATGAGACAAGCGAAACAAAACCAAACTGTCCCAAAGTGTTTTGTATCACTATGGGAAATTCATGGCTTTGGTTTCCTTGTTTCCCAAGAGTAAATGGATTAAAAAAGGGTCAGGACCAGCCTCAGGTTCAGCCTGTCACAGACAATTGCAACACACCCTGCAGAATCTCAAGAAAATGCTTCTTACTCTTCTTTATTTCACTTGTTGTTATCATTGATAAAAGATGACAACATTTGTTATGGTTAACTTTCCAGTCTGAAGCAATTACATTTTCCTTTCTCTGCAATGTGTTCTAGGAAATAGTGATCACTTTCATTCACATCAGGCTTTCTGGGGGAGGGCTGATCCTTCTGATGGCAAATCACTACAAAACACATGAGTTTGTGACTGAAAGTACCAATGGAAAAATGATTACAATGTGTTGAGGGGGAAAGAGTTCAGTAAACAATCGCCCTCCCAATACTCCCCAGCTCTATTTCAAAAGGACACTGGAGATCAAATTGCACTTCATCATAGAAACGTGGAATGGTGTGGGTTGATGGGCACCATCTAAACCTTGTTATTTATGGTAGTGTCCAAATCCAGCTATCAAAAGGGGTGGCACTAAATCCCAGGCACAAGTATCATGTTTCTGATGAAAAGAGCTGTTTTCACCTGAAAACCTTAATCAACTGCTCTTCAAAGAATATAAAAAGTATTAATGTGTATATAATTATCATATACTGGGTGTTTTTAATTTAAAATTGTAGCTAAAAACTTTACAAGAGATAACACAGCAATCTAAACAGGGAGAAACTTTCTATTGCTTTAGGAAAATCACCTAGTACTAACTATCCATATTGTGTTATTGATTTAGGCTATGTTGCTCTAAGTGGTTAAAAATTCCCGCTGAATGCAGCTGGACAGGTGGGATAAAACCTATGATGAGCACTTAGAAGTTTCAACACTTGTGCATTAATTGTTCATGCGACATGTATAGTACATAAATAAAAAATGTGAAGAAAACCAGACATGGAGACAGAGGCCAAAGAACACCCTGACTCCAGTTAGTACTGCTAATACTGGAGAGAACAGCCAACAAGTGCAAGAGATCACTGCTCCTATAAATGTCAGCCATCAGTATGCACTTACTGAACTCTAATTCACATGGAAAAGGAAGCTTTGGAAAGGCCAAAGCTTACTAAAGGAATACTGAAATCAGGATGCATTCATTTAAGGCAGGGCACAAGTGTTAAGAATATGATTAAATCTATAGGATGCTTAGAGAAAGGTATTTGCCATTTTATGGCAGGAAAAAGAAAAAAGACTATTACACAAATCACCAGACTCCTGAACACCATTCATAGCACTGTAAAATGAGAAGGGAAAGTAGGAACACACAAGGCTCACTTTTACTTTTCAATAAACAGAGAATTACTACCTTCATTAACTATTTAGAGGCTATCACAGAATCAGAGCAGTGTTACAATACTAAAGACTAACAGAAAATAAACTTATTGTCTCTATCACTGCATTTATATTCACAATGTTTTCTTTTTAAATTTCAAAGTAAGCATTTTAACATGGTTACCAAATACTGTTATCCACTCCAGCACATGACACAACTTTTCATCTAGGCAGAGTTCTTGGAGTTCGGTTTGTTTTTTAAAACTTTCCTTGTCTAATTTTATCCAAGTCGAACAAATATAGATGAACTTTAATACAAAGGCAAAGGACATATCTTATCTAGTGTGACAAGCTGAACCACCTCCAGGGTGTCCATCTACTGAGCAAGTCATATTCTATCTTATCCAATACAATTATGAGAAGTGACAACACTACCCAGAAGATATGAGCACACTTGAGCAGGCTGTTAAGTCTTGCTACTGCAAAATCTGGTCAACTGACTTTCTCTCATGGCATAGATGAGCCAAGACTATGAAAGCAGGTCCTGAAAAAACATTTTCACAGGATGACAGTCTGCCTGCTGTGGTAACAGGCTACTTAACATTTTTCTACCTTTATGTGCATCTTAATGACTCCATATAGAAGCAAACACACTCACACAAGAGTATAAACATCCAACACAGTGATCCCAGCTACTATAATTTTACACTGAGCCTCAGAATATTTATAATTCTTTCATCCTTCAAGATGAGTCATCAGATGTAAATGTCAGATTTTTTTTTTTTCTGCATAGCAGCAGTAGTTTGAAAAAAAAGCAAGTTTCCTGTCTTCATGACTTTTGAAAAAAAAAAAAAAAAANAACTAAACAAAAAAAAAAAAAGAAAAAATGGCCAAACTCTTATGACTGTGTTTTGTTTTGTCATCTGTGTTTGTGGACACAAAGCCTCCTGATGTCTGGCTGTATTCACATGGACAGGACTAAGCTTGTAAGCAATGGTGGGACTGTGCTATACATATGTTTTGTTAACTGCTTTCTATCTTTCCAACCACACTCCATGACAGCTATACAACCCCCTCAACCTCTTTGCCTGTAAACACTGTAACAAAAGGAGATAGTTGCACAATATCAGTCATCAGGTTTGGATCTTTTGAAGACTTTCAAACAGTAACATAATACAACTACTAAAACAGATTAATTATAGGTGGAAGTGTTCACTCTTGGCAGACATGTCTACACCATACTACAATGAGTTCATCAAAACTCCATAAAAACTTTTACGTCTTTCAAAACGTGATGAAAACCCTGTGATGTGTCCTGGCTTTGCTCAAGTCCCATTTTATTAACCTCTTAGAAAAGGTGGGCATACTACAGAGCATCTTCCTGCATGAATCTGTTCTGCTACATGCACTATAACTACATGTATATTAAATGTGATATTTCATTTTTTCAGTACTTCTCTTAACCTTACTGACAAAATAGGCAACATTTCCCACACATTTTGGCTTATACTCATCCTCAGTGTATTCTGTCATTCTCCACATAACTAGAACAGTCAAATGCTGCTAAAGAACTTAGTACACACATGAATTCTCTCATGAAATGAGATGTAAACGCTTCCTTTCAAAAAGGGACTTCCTGTAGATGTGCAAAAAGCAGTATAAAACAAACTTTTGTATAACATTGTAGTAGCACTGATATGTGTAATTAGAAAAATACAAACTGGAATTTAAACATGGCTTCTAATTGAAGATCAAGTATTTTGTCAGCAGGAAAAATTATTTATAGACTGTATAGTTGTTTTGGCATCTTGTTCCTTGATGAAGTGTTGGTTTGTCTAGGCTTTAAATTCTGGAAACAAAAGCAATACGTCCTCCTTTCCTAGACTGGAGACTGCCTTTTTAAATAGCATTACCACATTAACAGAATGCCTGCTGATACATGATTCAGACCATTCATTTCAAAATCTCCACCCTTGCTTTCATTTATTATCCTGACATCTGCTGCTAATCAAAGACAAGTATGTGAAGTTAAAATTAGACTTATTTTTCCCCCTATACTAACAGGGCCAAATAACCAGCTCTTACTGGTAGATGTCTATATGAGCAGTTGCTGCACATATATTAATTAAAGCAGTGACTTTTCCCCTTTCTGCAAAGGGGAAGGGGGGGTGGCAGTGATGCCAGTAGAACGAGCTTTATTTTAAAGATGACCTCAAAGTGGTATTTCTCCTAACAGATGACTATTTCCATTATTGATTTTTTCAAAAGTTACCAGCTGGTGGTCACCTTGACTAAATGTCAGACTCTTTAAAATGTCATTTACAAAGGGGCCTGACTTTCAATTATGTGTGCAGATGAACAAAAGGTCCACAGAATAATTTGAAGTAAATCATGCCCCTACCTTAACTCTGACTGGTGTCATTATATCAATCCACTACTTTTTAGTATCAGGGCAATACACAGGAGTTCACATTTGCCTTAAAAATCTAATGTAAAGATTCCTCATCAGTGAAACAGAGATGTAGATCTCGGCCAACAAAGAGAACTGGAACTCAGAAGAGAAACAGCAAGACTCAGATTCCTGCTCCAGTTCTAGGACAAGCCACCACCAAGCAGTCCCTGAGTCACTGGTATGAGTCAGTCCCTGTCCTTCTCACCTGCCCCAGCTGTTCTCTCATCACCCTTCCAGCCAAGTAAATTTCTGCCTGAGATCACTTATGCCATACTGAACTGAACAACACTGCCAGAGGATGGTCAGATGTCTCCAGATGTCTCTGAAACCTGAGAAACCCTAAAAAAATAATGTTTGCCTTGCCTCATTACTTGATCAGCATTAGTAGTTCCCATCTCTCTCACAAGTTTGTATAACTGCTCAGAAAATTCAGCTGTTTGCAACCTAATTTTCTGGGAGAGTGAAAATGCTATAAATAGCTATGCTTTTCAGTAAAATAAAGAACTTCAGTACACATCTACCATTAGATTTTTCCTAAAGCACTGAACATCAACAAGTTTCTCAGCTACTTTTAGCTTAGCACATCACAGACAACTTGCAAGACTTGAGTTAGAAAGATCTGGGGCCATAATATGATCACTTTAGAAGTGTAAAGAGGTCTGAAATTATCCTGCAAGACAGGTTAAAGTTGTCCAGTCATGCTGTGGGAGCAGACAGAATCCTACACAGGGTGATTCACCAGGAGAACACCAGACAGCACAGCCACCTCCACGCCACAGAACTTCAAACGCTCTTAGGACTGTTCTACATAATGATGGAATGCAGAGGATTTTCTTTCCAGGGTTCTTCATGACACAACCAATATGATTTAAGTGGAGCCATTTACTAAGAGCATCAGACTTACTTTTATACTATTTCTAATTTGTTCACACACTTCTAATCTATTACTATTGGCAGACAGTTCTTACACTATTATTATTGGCTAATTAGACTTATAAGCACACTTCTATACACTTAAATTGGTTACATCTCTTTACAACGATACAGCTTGCGGTTGGCTTATTTCACGTGGGGTCTCTGGACTTGTTTTCTCCTTTTGTTTAACTTTTCTCTGCCTGCACCAAGGTCAGATCATCTTCTCTTGCATGCTTTCTCATGAGAACAGCCAGGTCAAATTGTCCTTGCATATCTCTGTGCATTCTTTTCCCATGAGAATAAGCCAGGCTGCAGAGCCTGTTCTCACATCAAAAGCTGAGTTGTACAGGGGGCTTATTGCCCTCCAAAAATCTTATAATTCTGAAAATTTTCAACAATGGAACACCAAAATTTTGGGTGAAACAACTCATAGCTTAGAGCCTAAAACAGGCCTACAGTCTAAAATATTCATTTCGACTGTGCTTTTTGGTAATTGGACTAACAGATTACTCCTAGCAAACAGATTTTAATGCCTATATGTTAGATACAAATATTTGACTCTTATGAACTCTTTCCAAAGCTACTAATTTACAAAAATTAGAATGAAAACAAAAAATTCACAGGCAACATTTTTGTTACAATGCTATAAAATCAGCTCCTGATTTAAATCCACACTGGAGTGCCTTTTCCGGTCCAGGAAGAAGTGAGTTCCATGATGATTTACTGCTTGGCTGACTGACCTTGGATCTTTTGGAATTTCTAGTGTTACATTAAAACCAGCTTGATTATTTTGTCTGGAGTACTTTTTAAAGCTATAGCTGGACCTCATTAAATTTATACATATTTAGTTACCATGAAACCTAGAGTTCATGTAAAGCTTGCTTAATCTATTTAATTCACTATCATTTAAAACAGTTCAGTGATCAAAAAGTGAAATTTTCAAAATCTAAGACTTGGATTCAGGATTTTGACACACATCTACCATTAGAGAATATTCTGTCCACCTACAAATAAGTTTGTTGTCATTTTTGTTGTCATTCCTGATGCAAGCATGAAGTTGTTGAATAAGATAAAATAATGTAACAGAAATGTGTAAAGCAAGGTTCTGCCACAGTAGTGATATGATTATTATATATTATTACATTTTTTTAATTCTAATTAAAGTGCAATACTATACATACATAGTAAATTTCTTTGAATTAACTACAATATTCAAAGCCTGTTTCAGTAAAAACCCCGAGAATTCACTTCACATAATCATGACTCTAGTTTTTCTTAGTGATAAAAATAGAACTATGTACTAAAGATTAGTGCTAATATGGAATCTTGGACACTG
>VYZS01036477.1:14809-28703 GCA_013400695.1 Neodrepanis coruscans
GCGCGCCGCCGCGCCCGCCCCGCTCACTCCACTGACCCACGGCCGATGCCGCTCCGAGGGACGTACGCGCTGAGCACCGCCGCCGCCGGGCTGAGCCGTGCTGTGCCACCGCCGGGGGGAAAGGGGCTACTGAAAACCACGCGGGCGCGGGTGCCCGCGCCGCCCACAGCCCTCCACCGCCGGCTCCGGGCGTGCCCTCGGCCTCCTCGCATGGTAGGAAAAAAGACCATTTTTACTTTCGTTTTTCACCCTATGACAGAGGAAGAGTAATCCTAGATTTCATAGCTGAAACCTGGACCAGAACAGGGAAGAAAAACCCACAGAAAATGTAAAAAAGAAAAATCACTAGAATTGGTATTTAACTTCAGATCATTGAACTTTAAATTCTCAGGTGAACATGCATATTACCTGAATCCCTACAGAGTTTTCCCCTCACCTTGCCCACAGCAGGATGGGCAACAGAATCAGAAAGGCAAAAAGCGAGGAAAATCTGTGGGTTACAACAGGTAGTTTTACTACATGAAGGGCAAAAAAAGGAGGGAAAAAACCTGTGATGCAGAGGTAATCACTGCCCACATCCCACCAGCAGATTGACCCCCAGTCTCTAAGCAGCAACTGCTTTGGAAAGATTACCCTCAAATTATTGCAGAGCATAATGTCAAATGGTGTAAAATTTTCCTTTGGTGAGTTTGGGTCAGAAGTCCCAGCTGTGCTCCCTCTCAGCCTCCTGACTTCCCCAGCCTGCTCCCTGGGGTATGAGACAGAGTGAGAAATGGGAAAGGCCTTGACACTGTGCAAGTACTGCTCAGCCACAGCAAACACACAGGTATGTTATCCCTGCCCCGGTCACAAGTCTCAAGCACAGCGCCATACCAGCTGCTACAACATAAGTGACCTCCCAGCCTAACCCATCACACCCAGCAAGCTGCAGACAATTTTAAAATGAAATTGCAACTCTCTAATTATTATGCCTTGTAGCTGGCTGCTATTCCATGTGTTAAGCTTAAGCGAGTTATAACCATAGAAAGGCTTGGGTTGGAAGTGGCCCTAAAGATCATCTAGTTCCAGCCCCTCTGCCATGAGCAGGGAACACCTTTCACTCAACCAGGTTGCTCAAAGTCCCATCCCACCTGGTCTTGAACACTTCCAGTGACAGGGGCACATACTATTCTGGGCAGACTGTTCCAGTGCCTCACCACTCACCCAGCAAAGAATTTCGTACATTAAGATCATCTTGTTTAAAGTATCCCAGAGCTACCGTTCTAAAACATGTCAGTGTCAGAGGCACTGAGCTTATTTAGTTATTTTACACTGCATTTCCTCTTTTCATTGTTGGGTGAAACTGACTTCAACGTAAGAAGCCAGTCTTAGCTCCTCTTAAATATGCACATGCACAGTATCTAAAGTTTCAGTCATTTATTTGGTTGTGTCTGAATCTCTAAAAGAACATGGTTAAGGCGAGAGATAAGCATATTAGTTACAATTTGTATAACAAGTAATAAAAAGAGTTGAGTATCTGTACACTACTTTAATTACGTTCACTTACTGACTGATGCCTTGAGCTATATTCAGCTTAGCAGGCATTCTTGTGTAAACAGTATTTACTAGAACAAAAAAATTACCTAGTACTAGCCATACTTCTAATATGCTATTTCAAATCTACTCTTGCAAACAAAAAGCAGTAAAAATACTCATTTGTCTTAGACGTACAAAGCACAGCATTGTCCTGGGTAACAACACTTAACTTTGCAAGTGATACCTGGTTCCTTTAGGTGCAATGGCTTATAGTAGTAGTAAGCGAAATAAGAGACCTACGAAAAGAAGTCATAACACAATTGGAATTTCACATTTGTCAAGCATGTAAGGCTACGAGTTTTACAGTGTGTGAATAAAACGAGATATGTTGAACAGTAACATTCCCAGCCATTATAGATGCAAATGCTTGATGCAGCATATCTTCTCTCAGCCTCCAGAAAGGCTCATGTGCAGAAGAAAGAGATCACTGAGTATAATAGCCCAAGTTTAGTGGAATCATCATTATATATATGTACACACACATCCATGGTGCAAGTTTAGACTTCAGGAACAGAGTGATCCATCAGGCTTTTCATGATGCTAGTTGCCATCCTAAAAAAAAAGGAAAAGGCATTCAGATTTGTAAGACAATTCCGGAAGACCACTAAAGCTTCATCTCACCCTTTGTCATGGCTGGCCCTTTAATACAAATTAAAAGCTGGACTTTTACTCCACTATTTTTGACAAGTATGCTCCTACAGAAAGCTGCACTAAACTGCACACAGAAGAAAGAGAAGCCCACAACACAAAACATTTCTATTAGTACCTGAGCTATGTTATCAATATCTTTTGGAGCATGGGCTCGTGTGCAAGCAGAGTACTATCAGAAGCACAAGAGAAGGAGGGTAGGGGGAAAGGTGGCTGTAAGACAGAAAACTGCTTTGTATAAATGGCATACCAAGCCAAAGGGGTTAAAAAAATACAGGAAAAATGATTCAGTTATATCTGAAGCATTATTAATTTCTATTAACTTCAAAAACATTTTCGCAGGACAGATTTTTGTAGAAAGCCACTGTTGCCAAATGATTAGGAAAAAACCATCTATATCCTGCCAAGAACATGTTTACATCAGCAGAATTAGCTGCACTAAAACATTATAGTTACAAGATAACCAATACTTGTGGTATCCACAACTTGAAACTCCTCAGAAATTCAGGCTTAGTCAAAATAAGTTTGGGAAAGGGTTTTTTCCAGAGAGGAAAAGGAAGAGAGATCATCACTAACATATGAATAAGTTAAAAAAGAACACATACCAATTTGACCAAAACATCAGATTAAGTAAGTTTTCAGACTCCCTCTACCCCCTCCTCCAATCTTCATGCAAAGTTTTAATTAGGTCTTATTGTTAGTGCATTTTATAGTCACTGTCAATTTGATTATAATTAACACCGTGGCTGCCTTCTATTACCTACCTCTTTATTATATACTCATAAATACTGGAAGGCATGACAGTAATGGTCACTACGTTTCCAGCTGTTGCCAAGATGTCTGCAACCTGGGGGTCCTGTTAGTAGACAAGAAGTCATGAACAACACAACTCAAGATGACTAATAAAACAGCAGTTCAAGATGCTTTTCATGCAGCTTAAAGAGACCCACAACTATGTGCTTGGAGTATTTAATCTTCAGGGCAAATCACTGAACTTGCAACACCACATCATAAGATGTTTGGTTACGAGTATCTCACTTCAACTGACTAGAGAAGGGACACAGATGTCCTACACAGAATTTCTGCTAAAATTTGATGCAGGCTGGCAGGGGGACCAGCAAAGTTGATCCACAGATAAAAACCAAGGGTCAGCCTCACCAGGCGGAGGCAGAGAAAAAGGAAACAAGTTGCAGAGCGTATTAATAAAAAAAATGCAAAGATATGTTTTGAGGTCTGTCCTTCCAATCAAGTTACCTCTCATGACTGGCTTTCCTATTTTATGAACACTAAACAATGCATTACAATCCTTTTCCCCTCTCCAAAACACAATTACTATATGCACATAAAAAGCTCACAGCTCTCCACACCCACTGCATATTACTTATTTTACCTTCAATCCAATTACATTCTGGCCATTAATTTCACAGATGTTGTGCTCTGTAAGAAGTCCATTTCTTGCAGCAGAACTGTCTTTGACTATTGAGGTTATTTTTCCATTCTTGAATATGAAACCAATGTGCCCTGTGCTGTCCTTATGCATAGTAATAATGCGTTCAAAAGGTCTAAAAAGACATTTAAAATACAAAACAATGTTTTCACGCAACTAAACCACAGAAAAAAACATGCTATTTTAGCCTCTTTGGCTTACATAAAGTAATTGCACTCTAAAGAGACTCATACATCAATATAACAAAAAGTAGTTGGGTTTAACTCCATTTCGTTAATATTGTCATATTAATATTGTTTATAAAGCTTACATACTCTCCCTGTTCTAAAATTCTGCACGATCTGGATTAATAATAATGCAGAGATCCCACATAAAATCCACCCATCCCCACCACCAAACCCATACAGATGTCCATTAAAAATTAAGTTCTCTACAAAAGTTACAAGGTAGATAAAATAGCACAGGCAGTTTTAACAACTGTAGTTAGACCACAGGATTCTGGATCACAAGGCTTCTCCAACAATATTTCTATTACTTTATGGACAGTAAACCTTTAAATTGTGTCTTAAAGAAGTAGTAGATACAGGAAGAGACTGAGGAGTTGGGCATGGAAGTGGTAGATAGAGCAGGGAATCTACTACCAGAGTATTTTGCTTCAATACATGGCAGAAGTAGCTGCCTTCCACTGGGTCAAATTTGGTTCTTAAGCAAGAACAAATATATAAAGAGTTTTGAGGCATATACCTACTGATATCAAGTATCATCTGCCTTCTCAGCCTACAGACCTTGAATTTGACCTACTGTTACTACATAGCTACATGCTCATTATTTAATACAATTGCCAATCTGTATTGGTTCATCAAGCATACATTTAGTAAAATTAGTATTAATTCATATGTAAGCAGAGTTCACTGGAAAACTATAATGCTTAATAAAATGCAAGTGTATCTGCTATAGAGCAAATATTTTGGTACTATTGTTGTTTCATTTAGTATAAGCAAAATTCAAGTTGTAATGGAAAAAGACCCACAGAATTCTTCAAATCAGTATTTAAATTTAACTTGTGCTATCACTCACTAGTTTATCTTGGAAAAACATTATGCCTCATCATCTCCAGGAAGTTTGCAAGGTAACAACCACTTCAATTGTTCTCACAAAAGGGAACATTTCTGAGGATCTTTACTATTGAAGTACATGGACAAACAGATTTTGTTATGGTTGCAGTCCTGCTCAAGCAAGGCGAGACCCAAACCCCACAGAATTACTCTGAGATGGATAAAAACAATCCTTATCTGCAGTTGGCTTTACCTGTCCCGAATGATCATTGAAATCCTTTCTGCAGAAGCCTGTTTCAGAACTTTATGCGCTTTATCAGAACTCCATCCTGCACAGTTTTCACCATTGATCTGCAGAACCTGGTCCCCAAACCTCAGACCAGCAAGGGATGCTGGAGAGTTTGCCTGAACTAACTGGACAAATATACCCTGCAAAAGAGAAAAAAAAAAAAAAAAGAGGAGGGGCGGTGAGGCAGTTCTTCCTTAAAGATGAAGGCCAGTGACAGAAGACACAGCCCTTTCAAGTTTTCCACTTTCTATGCAATACCAGCCAAACAGACAGAAGGACTCACTAATTGTCTCTCCTAAATAGGCTTTTTTTTTAATTTCAGTCCATTTTTAAGTGTGTTTAAAGTCTGAAAGATAAATATTGCCAGAACAAAGTCTGAAAATGAGCATATCTCTTCTGTCCAGATCCCTAAGCATTAAAAAGGCAGCATGAGCACAGGGGTAAATACTTTTCTGTTTTAACAGGAAATCTGAGCAACTGGATCAGGACAGACTTGTGATACATCTGCATATCTGCCACTGCATTTAACTAATATTTCCCTTGCCAGACACTGGAGTCACATATAGCTGGAGAAATAGATCAGCACTGCTAGGAACATCATGGCAGAGTTCTCCTTCTTCCACAATCCCATTAGTTTTTTAATCAGTGCTGACTTGGTACCACCTCAGGTAGAAAACCAAAGTGTTACAAAATCGTTTGTAGTCAAAGTACCCCTGAAAACCAAGTAAAGCATATCAAGCCAAACTGTAAATAATAGCTGGGGAGAGAGGTGTCAAAAAAATGCCACCACTCCATGCTACCATAAGAAATGGCTGTTTTCTGCATTAGAACTACAAAAATCATTTTAATCCTTTATGCTACTTCCACTATAATTTTAAAAAATTTAGATTAAATGGCCTCACCATGGGGGAAAGGGGGAGGGAAGGTGGAAAACACCCAACACAACATGAACAGAACCAACATAGTAGCATTTTTCATGTTGAGAATCAAAAGATTCAGATACAGAGAAGCTTCAGAGCAGGTCTAAGGACTTTTTATAAAAGAAGAGACACTTCTAAGCTGTGGACAGTTCTCTGCATACTGCTGAACATTAAATACTGCCCAGTGTTTCAACTAAGATGAAAGAACTGCTAAAAAGTATTACAGCAGCTAAGCAAGGACAAATTCATGTTCTAAAGCTGAAAAAAAATACTACAAGTTTTTTTCAGGTGGTATAAAACACTTCACATTAAACTGCCTCTGTAAATTCAGATTCTAGTCCAGACAGCTGGAAATCTAGTTATGGATCTAATGAAGGACTTGAAAATTCTGGTAATGGATAAGAACGCGTTACACAGAAAACAATTTTGTGACTATACACTAACTTCACTACTAATTTAGTCCAGCAATAAGATCTCCAGAGGTAAAAACAAGCTTCTGCACTTACATTATCAACAGACTTAAGGCGAAGTCCAATTTTGCCATCTTGATCTTTACAAAGAATTGCTTCACGGATGCCTTGCTTAATTTCTGCTCTGCGAATTCCAATATCATTTCCAGTCACTGGAGCTACCATGTAATTAGTAGAAGGTCGTGTTACCAGTTGCTGATTAAAACAAAACAGCCAGACAACTTAGTTTCAACATTTAGTAATAGCTATATGTCAGTTTATATGAAGTGATATTTTAAAAAAACAACACACATATTAAGTCACAACACCAGCTCTCCCCTACCCCCTCCCAACACTGAAAATTTTACTGCTCACTTTAAGACCAGATTAAAATAGGCACTGTTCCTTACAACAATTCGCCATTTAGTCAAGTATGGTATTAGAGACAAAGAGTAGTCTGCTCTCTACAATGCTAGATACACATTTAGTCTTTATACTTCCGCTTTCTAAAACATGCTTGACTGGTACCTACACCCTGTGGCTGAGCAGCTGCTGCCACTGGTAAATTTCTCTGCACCTCTTCCTCACTGAGGCTCAGGCCCATATATTGAGAAAGTTCTGGATACAGTCGGGGGTATAAGCCTACAGGAGAAAAACAAAACAAAAATCAATACGGTTCATTTAAGAGAAGGAACAGTTACTGCTTGTACATTTACAATTACTTTAAGAAATCTTGTGCTACTGTAATTTTTTTTTTTTAAATTATGACAGAAAACCCACTTGAATCAGGCCTGTGGATGTAGCACAGTTTAGAAGAGCAACCAGGTAAGCAGCATTTCTAAGAGTTTACAGAGAAGCTTCAGTTATTCTGTTCATCTTTTACAGCACAAACAATACAAGACACATGGTGACAAATTCCAAATCCAACACTGCTGCAGCCTATGACAACATGCCCTTACTTCAGAGGACTTGGGCAACTAGTGGGAAACTACTCTCCCTCCCGCACACAAACGAGGTGTGCACAAGAACACACACACACACAGAGACCTTCCATCAAGTTCAAACAGCGCTCCCAAGAGGCAGCCATGCCAAGGATATTCCAGATCCCAGGCATGGGAGGGTTTCTGCAGAGGCCTCATGGTTGTAAACTCCACACTACAGGCTGCTCTGAGTCTTCATGAGTGACGCTGTCATTTTCTCACAGCTTCAAAGCGAAAGGGCTTTAGACATGCCTCTCAACAAGAAAAAGCACACACAGCCCTTAAAATATCCCTCTATACCCAACTGGGGTGAGGTCCAGGGAGTGGGAGGAAAGGAAGTTGAACTGACACACTTGTCAGACCTCAAGCCAGACAACTCTGGAAATAAGCTTGATTTGCTCCTGACATTCCACACATTATTAACTGCTACCACTTAACAAGCAGCAATTATAGGAACACTTAAGTCCATGTGACATTCTCACTGAATCAGTGGGGAAAGAAAAGACTGTTTGGAAAGCAAGGTGGTGCAAAGGATAGCTTCAGAAGCACACAGGCTCCTCAGTACACAAAGCTTAGGTTTCCAGGGTTCAGTTATGGTTACACATGTAAAAACAGCTATTATAAGAATCCATACTGGACCAGCAGCGGAAAGTAACTTTTCTGGGAAGGAACAAAGGTCATTGTAAAGTGAATGCCAGTATAAACAACAGACTTTTTGTCCTCTTAAATATGCTGCTTCACAGGAGACCTGTCTGATTGCATTTCTGGACTAATCTATTTGATTGTAGTTTCACCAATATTAATAAGATTTTCATTAATAAATCTAGTTTTGCTTACTTTTTCAAGGATTACACACAACACTGTACACGATTTCTGCAGCTACCCCATTTTTCTGGTTTGTTCTTCATTAAAGACCACAACACAGGAAGCATCTTTGCTGGCTCTATTACTTCCTCATTTAAAGCAGAGAGAGCTCCAAAAGCTCTTGATGTTGAGTAGTCTCACGTCTCTGCCAGGACAGAGGAATTTCCAGTGGGGTTGGCAGTTTATAGATGATGTAGGCCTTCCTTCATCCTTCATCTGGGATATATTGAATGATTAATCACTCTTCTGCCACATACAATTCCTGAGCAATTCACACACAAGGTGGTGTAGAAGTTATGTCTTTGTGTCTGCTGGACAAATAACTGCAGGAGAATTCAACCTCTGAATAGCACAAAGAACACTGCCAAGAAGGGACTCAAATCTGAAGCCAACTCAAATCTGGTCTGGTGACGTTAGTCCAGGTAAGTATCTATTCCAGAAAAGATCTACCAGAGGTAGCTCTAGTAAACTAAGCTAAGTCATACCCTAGAGTCATCTCAGACACATAAAGCACCCAGAGGAGAACTGGACACAAAGTTACATCCATGAAGCTTAATATGTGGTACACCGGGACTCTTGGCAGGCATTCCACCACTGCTGCTGGTCATGCTGGTCAGAGTTTTTAGGCCCTTTAGACCAAGCGTAATTGACTAATCCAGAGTTCCAACCTCAAACATACCCATGCACCTTCATGGATGTACATGTGCATGGGAGAAAACAAAAAGAAATGGGCACAAGTCGTTCAGCCTTAGATCTCATGGAGTTGCCACCAGACATTTGATTCCAAAATCTGCTGGAAACTTTGTTGATTGTAGGACAAGATAAAATGCCACCTTCCTGGCCACTTCTCTGTTGACCAAGATTTGCATTTGTCTGTTCCTAAACAAGCTCATATGGAGAACGCTGACACTCAGACACATGCTGATCTCTAAAGCTTACAAATACATAGATGATAAATAAGGACAACTAAGTGTCTGAGGTAAGAGTTAAAAAATGCTCAAAGGGTACCAACAGCAAATTAGGATCACTCGGAAAAGGCTTCAATAAGTAAAGGGTGAATGATGGCCACAATTACTTTTTATAAGCAAACACTGGGTTTTGACTCCAATAGCACCTTACCAAAGTGGGTGTTGACACTTCCAAAAAGGCATGGTCCTGCCCTTTGTAAACAGGGTTACATATTTATAGGTATTTTTGACTGTACTGTTAACTTTAGGATTTCATAATTGCTTTCCACAACATTAGGATACTGTACAGTTCATGACCTTACCTCCATCGCAAGGAACTGGAGCAGAAGCTTCAGACAAAATTGCTGGATTAGCTGGATTTGAAGAAAAGGCAGTCTGAGCCTAAAGGCAAAGAAACTCCCATATGTTATCTTGTACAAGAAAAAAACCTTTATTATGCATACAGGAGAGTCAACATTTTCATTTTTTACAACATGCTGTAGTAGTATAAAAACTACTTCAGTAGATCAACTTGTATCTTCCTCAGAGACAAAGATATAGTAATAAAGCAGAAAGGCATTACGTCAACCTATCCTGTTTTTGTCATCAAGCAAGTTAAAAAGCCTTAAAGGACATATTAAACTTGGCTGACAAAGCTTTATAACTTAAGTTTTAGGGTATGACCTTTGGCAGTGTTTTGCAATTACTCTTTTCAGCTGGATAGCAGCAGTTTTACCTCTTCACCGTTTACAGACTTTATTAGCGAGACCTACTGCAGTCCCTTTCAGGTGTCAAGTTCCACACAACCCAATGCTACTGGTGGACCTTCCAAGATGATCTTTCTACAGCACCTTCCACTACAGCAAACACACTAAGCTTTATTTCTGCATTCCTGACTGATTCACAAATAAGAGACCTTATTTAAGTAAGCCAGTTTCCTTCCTTTCCAATACCTCAGCTACTATTTCTTTGGCCTTGAGTAATCGTGACCACTGAAAAACATTGCCTTACAGAGGCCCATTAAGTGTGATGGAAATAGCTATCCCAATAACTTTCCTAAGGTTGAACGTCAAAGGCGGGGGAGAAATTACTAAATGCATAGTGAAACATTATGCTGAACAGGACACAAGTCATCTAACACAACATGACAGTCAAATTACTTCATAATGTTAAAGAAATGCTTAAAAATAGAAGACTCCTTAGTCCTGTACACTCCAGGAAGTTTTCTTTAGAAAAATGTTTCACAGCAAGAATGACTCATTATTTAGCAATATCACATGTCCTTAGAAGAATAGGCTCCAACTCAGACTGGCAAAAAGAACAGCTTAGAACAATGTTTAATGTAACAAGTTTGTTTGTTTTAAATAGCAGCCATTTCAATCTCACACACTTGTTATGAACACAGACGTTGTCTTTCTGTACTCTGCCCCCTTTTCTTCTAAGGGTGCTCTCAGACATATTTAAAGAGACGGCATATTTATAATGCACTTTTCAGAAGAAATAAATAATTTAGCCTTTGATGTCAGCAGATCGAGGGAGGTGAGTCCTTGTGAGTCCCCAACTGGGGGGAGTGTCCCTCCAGGGCTCCTGGAGTTCTGTGTCCAGGTTTGGGGTCCCCAGTACAGGAAAGACACAGACCTGTTGGAGCAGGTCCAGAGGAAATGAACACAGAAACAATCAGAGGGATAGAACACTTTCTCCTGTGAGAAAAGGCTAAGAGAACTGGGCTGTTCAGCATGGAGAAGAGAATGCTCTGGGGAGACCATCTAGCAGCCTTGCTTTTAAGCCCCCTTTAAGTACTGAAAGATGGGGATGGACCTTTCAGCAGGGCCTGTTGTGATAGGAAAAGGGGTAATAATTTTAAACTTAAAGAGGGTAGAATTAGATCAGATATAAGGAAGAAGTTTTTAAAATGAGAGCGGTGAAGCACTGGAACAGATTGCCCAGAGAGGTGGTAGATGCCTCATCCCTGGGGACATTCAAGGTCAAGTTGGACTGGGCTCTGAACAACCTGATTGAGTTGAAGGTGTCTCTGCTCATTGCAGAGGGATTGGACTAGGTGACTTCTAAAGGTTTCTTCCAACTCAAACTATCCAATGATTCTATGAAAACTACCAGTGAACATGGAATGGCTTACTGATTACATTTATTACAATTTTCAACTGAAATACATAAACTCTAGCAGCTGATAAAAGGCCAAAGGAGCACACTCTTGCCTCCAGGCTACTCATTCTCCAGGTCAGCATTACCTGACTGTAGATAAAGGAATTTGGTAAGATAAGAAGAATGGAGTGGGTGGACACAACAAGGAGAAATCCCAACATTGCACCCACAACTTCAAAAGCCCCATCCCACACATACAAACACAGGTGAAACAAGGCACTGATCTTTGGGACAGCACAGGAGAGTTATACAAGCTGTTCCACAAAGTTGCTTGATTGCTTCCCAATGAGAACAGCAAGGACAGAAGTAGCAGCCACCTTAAAACACAGTATTAACTCCTTGCCTTTCTTAAATTAGGAGGGAATATAGGTTAAGTTCAGGAAAAGCTAAAATGCTGAAGAAAGCAACGAACCCCCTTGTGAAATACATTCATGTCAAATTTCTCATGGCGTTTTTATTTCATTAAAATGCTTTTCATCATTTTGTTTTATGGGTATTTTTTTTAGTCCTCATCATATCTAAAAATAAAATTACCATTATTCTTACACGTAAAGGGCTTTATACAAATGCAATAATCCTAAATGTACTGAGAGAACTGGTCACTACCACAAAATAGCCAGTGGACAGGTCTGTGATTCTAGATGGCATTAGGACAGCCACTGCTTTTTGTGGGGGGGCTCAACTGACCATGAAAGCTTTTTGCCACGGATTTGGACACTCAGAGTGAGACATGGCAGGTTAATTAGTTCAGTCATCACATCAGAGCCAAAGTATATGAAGAGATTGACTATGTTTGTCTAGTTAAGACCAGTATCTACAGCTCAAAAAACCCAAACATATCAACATTTTCAAGGTCACAGAGAGCACTAATGCATGTTCTACAGAGTGCCCAACATGAACACAAATGAATATATAAAAATTTAAAAATATACCCAGGGGGTAAATTAAGCATTAATTATATCACACTAAAAAGTAAAGAATTTGTCTTTCCCCTTTTTAGATTACAATGGTAAAACAGTTCTCAGCTACAGTAAGTCTCCCCTTACACCGATTAAAAATCACCATATATATTACTATCACCAAAACTCATCTTTCCTAAAGACCACCATACCTGAATAACTTTGTCCACCTTCAGATCTTCTAGTGAAGGATAGAGAGACATTTTGATGAAGTTTCACTGGGTAGAGAGAAGACTGAAAAAAAACAAACGGGAAAGCAAAAAACAGGATTAGCTGTCAGTATTTACTGAGTTTACAACTTAAAAAAGAAAAATAAACCAGACAAAGTGCTAAATAAGTGACCTGCAAGTCAACACTAAAGACACGTAGCACTACATATAAATTCAATAAAGACTGCACACTTAATCTGTTATCAATAGCAGCCTTTGGATAATAGGCTTTATTTAATGTACTTAGCACTGCCAAAGTTTAAGTCTCAGCGACGAGAAAGCCTACACAGGGAAAACCATTTCCCAGGAAGCATTGCAAAGACAGATATTAGGAGACCAGGATGCAATAACGATGAGGGTTAAGAGGAAAAATCTCATCACTCTCCTCCTAACTTGAACAGTGTTTTATATACAACTGCAGAAGTTTTCCCTCTATTATTCGAAGTATCTAAACACTTTCATCAGTTCTGATATTCCAGTGACCTGGTTTCAGCTGGAATAGAGAACATTCTTCCCAGTAGCCGGTACAGTACAGATTTAGGATGAGAATAATGTTGATAACACAGACTGTTTTCAGTATAAGCACTATTTAGCAACAACTAAATCAAGGATTTTTCGGCTTCTTATGCCCTGCCAATGAGAAGGCTGGAGGGGCACAGAGTTGGGAAGGGACAATGCCAGGACAGCCAGCCCAAAGTGGCCAAAAGGACATTCCATATCATGTAGTATCCAGGAGGAAACCTGGCCAAGGGCCACTGCTTGGGACCTGGCTGGGCACTGGTTGACAAGTGGTGAACAGGCCCAATGTGCACAACTTGTTTAATATATTCCAACTCTCCATTTTTTCCCCCCTTCCATTTCTGTCCCATTAAACTATGTTTACATCAACCCATGTGTTCCCACTTTTACTCTTCCAATTCTCTCCCCTCATCCCACTGGGTCAGGGGATCCAGCAAGGAGCTATGTCCTGCTTAACTGCCAACTCGGGGTTAAAGCAGGAGATCCAGCAAGCAGCCACTACAGAGAACTGGCTTCCCATGTTCATTTGCAACACAGTAACTGCAGTAAGAGACCATAAACCAAGAAAATTCAGTCAGTGGTGAGTTTCAAAACACACAGAGACTCCAAGCTGGCTCATGTGATATTTGGAGAGCTCTGTGACAGCTTATCAGGAAGTACTAAAACAAAGCCAAGGGGAAAAGAAACCCAAGCAGAAAAAAAAGACCTCACAAAAAATAAACCACTTCACATGATTTTCTAAAGGCACCACACTGACATTCAACTCTGCTACAGCAAATCACCTGAGGATTCAGGAAATCCCATTTTTCCAGAGCTCCTTCACTCTCACTGAGATCAGCTGAACTTTTGAAAACATTCCACATTAGTATA
>VYZS01036477.1:30455-45273 GCA_013400695.1 Neodrepanis coruscans
AGAAGTTTTCCCTCTATTATTCGAAGTATCTAAACACTTTCATCAGTTCTGATATTCCAGTGACCTGGTTTCAGCTGGAATAGAGAACATTCTTCCCAGTAGCCGGTACAGTACAGATTTAGGATGAGAATAATGTTGATAACACAGACTGTTTTCAGTATAAGCACTATTTAGCAACAACTAAATCAAGGATTTTTCGGCTTCTTATGCCCTGCCAATGAGAAGGCTGGAGGGGCACAGAGTTGGGAAGGGACAATGCCAGGACAGCCAGCCCAAAGTGGCCAAAAGGACATTCCATATCATGTAGTATCATGCTCATATATAAACCAGGAGGAAACCTGGCCAAGGGCCACTGCTTGGGACCTGGCTGGGCACTGGTTGACAAGTGGTGAACAGGCCCAATGTGCACAACTTGTTTAATATATTCCAACTCTCCATTTTTTCCCCCCTTCCATTTCTGTCCCATTAAACTATGTTTACATCAACCCATGTGTTCCCACTTTTACTCTTCCAATTCTCTCCCCTCATCCCACTGGGTCAGGGGATCCAGCAAGGAGCTATGTCCTGCTTAACTGCCAACTCGGGGTTAAAGCAGGAGATCCAGCAAGCAGCCACTACAGAGAACTGGCTTCCCATGTTCATTTGCAACACAGTAACTGCAGTAAGAGACCATAAACCAAGAAAATTCAGTCAGTGGTGAGTTTCAAAACACACAGAGACTCCAAGCTGGCTCATGTGATATTTGGAGAGCTCTGTGACAGCTTATCAGGAAGTACTAAAACAAAGCCAAGGGGAAAAGAAACCCAAGCAGAAAAAAAAGACCTCACAAAAAATAAACCACTTCACATGATTTTCTAAAGGCACCACACTGACATTCAACTCTGCTACAGCAAATCACCTGAGGATTCAGGAAATCCCATTTTTCCAGAGCTCCTTCACTCTCACTGAGATCAGCTGAACTTTTGAAAACATTCCACATTAGTATATGGGAATCAATTTTATATATATACACACATATATAAATATATATTAAAAAAATAAATTGTGTGTGTGTGTATATACATGTCTATAAAATATATATGAGAGTATATTTTAATGAAGAGGGTGAGGAGGGACAGAAAGAAAAGACAAAAAATGTGATACAGTTTTGCAAGAAGGCACTGAGAACAAAGTTAATTAGGCAGCTTTATTAAAAGCTTTTGGTTTGGGGATTCATTTTCTCATCCAAAGAGCAGAGGTCCTTATTCATAAAGCAATTTAGGAAAAACCTCACTGACCACTGCCTAAATCCTTGAACCAGTACTTCTCTAAGTGCAGATATTAAGTTGATTTCTAAATGAACACCACACACAGAGATGCCTAATGTGATATTGCAGCAACACAACACACATCTCTTCATATTACACTAAGCTCATCAGCAGCTTTTATGCATGTTCAGCAGAGTGTCCAAGAGTCCCAGTATCATGTCAAACTACAATTAAAACTTCAGAAAGGCATGCCCTAAATGTGGCAGAAATGTGAACTGTGAACACGTGGTCCGTTATGTTGTAATAATTAACCACCACTGACATTTTTGACTAATTGATGCAACTAAATCAAACACAGTTAAAGCCTGGAAGCTCTAGAAAGTAAACATATACATTTAAAGCCTGTTTAAAGTTCTGTTTTAATTCAGCACTGATCTGAAACAACCAAGTGCTTTTGCTCATCCAAAACAGGCAACAGCAAACCCCTTAGTCAGGTAAGCTGTGCCTGGATGCTGCATTTCTGATGCAAACACCACTCAAACCACACAGCATCAGGCTCAGACATCTTCCCTGTCACAGCTGCCCCCACAGATCAGGTGCCACCCAAGCACTGGCACGAGTTCCAAGTCAGCACACCCACGGCAGCAGGCAGGAAAAGAGGGCAGGCCAAGGACAGTGTGTCCCCACAGGAGTCACCCCATGGGAAGGCAACGAGGCACACAACTGCAGCACTTTGAAGGTGGTGATCTCTTGTGTCTGCACAGTAGCAGAGAACAGCACAAAGAGTGCTGGGTCCCCTGTCCCAATGACCAAATTTCACATTACACCCCTGTCACCTTTAGTTCCCCTCCACAGACCAGTCAGTCTCAGTCTGCACACAATTACTGCTTGCATTTGTCACACACAGGCAACCTCAACCTTCCTCTAGTTTACAAGGAGGAGCACAGTACTTTTAAAAGCATTAGCAAAGCTAAACATTTATTAGTTCTCAGATGACACACGAGGACATTCCAGCAGCTCATCCTGCCACTTGACAATCCCCTCAGCCTCCTTTTCCCAGCCACGGGCTCTAAAACCCAAGTGTTTGTCACCAAGGATCTGTCAGGCTAATTCCTCCACCACAATGTCACCAGTTCCTGGGTTTGGTTTTCTAACTAAATAGCCAGAATAACTGTCACCACTGTAACTGCACTCGGTGAGCTCATAACTTTGAACACGGTATTTTCAATTTCAGCAGAGGCAGTTGAAACACAAATATCACTTAATAGCTAATGTAAGAGCCACAGAAATACTGCATTTAGTTTAAAACAGGATTTTTAAATGACAACTGCCACTATCAGGGACCACCAGTAATTGCAGGAAGAACTTGCCCATGACTTCTGCACAATGTTATTCTCAGCATAAAGCTGAGTTTCAGCAAGCACCACAATGGCTTGAGCCATTGAGGAGTGGATACCACAAAACGCGAGTCATTATAACCCTCCTTTTCTCTCAAAAATCTACACCAACATCAAAATCATCTTCCTTGATCACTTGACACTCCCACACATTGTGTGGAAAAACAAATGTTTAGGAAAGCAAAAACGAAAGCCAAAGGAAGAGTGCGGAGCAGGAGGGGCTGCCACGGCCTAGTGACCCACAAAACCTGGCAGTAAAGGCCTCTTCCCACTCCCCTTGGCTGGAAAGTCTGACCGCCAGTGCCAGCACGTCCCACTAAGCAGATCCTGTTTACCGAAGGGAAGTGCCGGGCCGCGGGTCGGAGACCTGCGAAAGGCGCCACTCGTGACACCCCGCGCCTGCCACCAGGAAGTCCTGGGGGTGGGAGCGATCCCGAACTGCTCCCGGTGGCCTGTCTGAGAGAAGACGGGTTTCCCAACACATTCCATGCGGGAAAACTTGGAACCGAACCCCAATCTGCCCAGCCTGTAGTGCCCGCAGCCAATACGGGGGAGAGGAAAAATCAAACCAAAACAAAAGACGCCACACCGCGTGGAAACCTCACAGCAGGCCAACAACGTCGGCACCTATACCGGAACAGTGGTTCCCACTTCCATAAGTCAGAAGCTTATGAGCCCCAAAATTCGTCTTTAAAGCAGATCCTGGACAAGACCTCCCAGAAGTCAGGCTGAGAGATGACAAACCAAGGAACCGTTTCGTAAGACACGTTCTCCTCTAACAGCTCAGTGTTTCCCTTCTGATACATATTTAATTAGCCTCGGAGCAACTGCCCTCGTTATCCACCCAGCGCCGAAACCTGCCGCCTGCACCTCAGCCCGGCCCGCCCGGCAACACTCAACCCGTCTGAGGACAAGTTACTGCAAATGCCCGAGACTCCTCTCAGCAACGACCCGCAGCCCGAACGGCAGGTCCGCAGACGCTCCCACGCCCCAGGCCGCGCACACAGACAGTCACACAGCGGCTTCACCCCCTTGCTGCTTTCCCTGCCTGCGGCCGGGGGAGCCCCTCGGGCCGGCCGCGCCCCGAGCCCGGCAGAAGCCTTCCCCCGGCTCGGGCGGCTGCGGGAACTGGGCCCGGCAGGAGCACAGCCCGGCTCTGCGGGGACCGACACCGCCCTCGGCACCGGCCGCCCCCTCCCCGCTCCGCCACGCCCGGCCCGCAGCCCCCTGCCCGCCACACAAAGGGCCGTGGGGACGGCACCCCGCTCGCCGGTCCCAGCCCCTCCTTTACCTCCGGCCCGGGGGGTTGGCTGCCGTCCGTCGGGGCCCTCAGCACGGAGACGGGGGGCGGTGGCAGCTCCCGTGAGTCTCGAATCCCGGCAGCGCCGCTATGAGCGGAGCGGAGCGGGGACGGGGCGGGGGAAGGCCTGGCCTGGCCCCGCGCATGCTCGGCGGTGCGGCCGGGAAGGGGCCGGGAAGGGGCTGTTTAGTGGCGGGTGTGGGGCGGAGGGGAGAGGACGGGCTGGGGGCCAGTGCGCTCCTTTGTGGCCGCTTGTTTCATTTAGAATCAGCGAGGTTGGAAGAGAGCTTTGAGTCCATCAAGTCCAACCGTCCACCAGCACTTCCACTGAAATCCTTATACCGCGTCACCCACCCAGCGCCAGATCCAGGCGCCTCCTGAACACCTCCAGGGATGGTGACTCCACCACCTCCCTGAGCAACCTATTCCAATGCCTGACCACCTTAGCAGTGAAAAATGCTTTTCTAATATTTAATAGGAATCTCCCTTGTCTCGCCTTAAGTCCATTTCCCCTCGTCCTCGCACTGTAGGCGCGGCAGGAGAGAGCGGCTTCGCCTCACTACACCCTTTCAGGCAGCTGTGGAGAGCCCTCTTTTACGAGCGTGTGTCAGAAGCAATTCTCTCTCCTGGAGAGGCTCCCTTGGAGCAACCACGAGGTAAAGTGTACCAGCAAACAGGGAAATCCCAGAACACACTTGAAAAGAGGCTTTCATAAGTCAATTACCACAATTATTCCCCATTTGCCTTATTTAGAGCATGACCTTACCCAGCATCAATTTTCAGCCTTTAAAATCCCTGGTCATTACAATTCTTTGCCTATTGTCAAATCTTGTTCATCATATGGGTAATTAAATGAGCTTCTCTTCACCTCAGAAACCTGAGTGTTTAGTAGAGGAGTTTAACAGTCCTCCAACACCAAGGAAGGAGGTCTGCTCCCACCTCCAATCTCTTTGTCCTGTCCTCAGCCAGTCCCACCAGTTGCTGAGCTCTTCTGAGGGAGAGCTTGACTCATTGTCCCAGCACTAATGAAATCCATCAAAAACATGGATTGTTTCTGCTAATTAGTGAGCCGAAGTAGCAACAAAAGGATCTCTCAAGCACCAGAATGAGCCAGAGAAGGAAGTGTGGCTGGAAATGGGAGAAAGGAGGTGGAGGAAGGAGAAATTGGAATGAAAGGAAAGGTTGAATCCCTTCATTCTGGCGCTAACAGGCTGCTTCATCTTTAGAACTGCCTTCACAATCATAGCCTTAGTCAAGCTAAACAGAGATTTTGTTACAATGTATATTTTCCAGTTCTTGATCCTGTCCCGTTGCCAGCATCTTTGGTGAGCTCAGCAGGAGTGCGTGGGATTGGTGTAGCAGCCACAGCAGTGCTGAACATGGAGGCACAGCAGCAGCCTCTCTGGCAACTCAGAAGGTTCCTGTTTAGTGTCCAGTCATCAGCCAGGCTTGGAACCTTCCTTCATGCCAGTGCCTGAACCATCAGCTACTGAGTCATGCAACTACAGATCATTAAATATATATGAAGTGAAATTTTGTGTTTAGGTATAAATTCACTAAAATCCTGCATTACATGTCTTCTGGGCCAGGAGGGTGGGAATCTAGCTCTGGTTTAGTAATGACAGATGATTACTGCTTTTGAAGTGCTAAACTTTCTACTTAGCCAAAAGATGTTTTAACGTAAGTGCAGTGAAAGGTTTAAAACTGTATGCTCAGACCGATTGTCTAACTCTTTGTCCTGCAGTAAGCTTGGTGCAGTGAAGCCCTGTACCCACCCTGCAGAATTGAGAGCACAGTAGGGTCCATGTGGCATAGAAATTTCAGGCGTGTGATTGACAACTTTCCAGGTAGTGCATTTCTTCTGGGTGCCAGCACTGACAACTAAAGGGCTCTGTTTTGATGCTGAATGCTCCTCTCGTTGCAAAGACCTTTCTTCTCTCCAGAAAGCTGAGTTGTTTTCTACATTATTTCATCTCTTGTATTAATCTTCCAAGACAATTTACTATTATGCAGGTAGCAGCCTTTGTTGGTGGATGTCAAACCTGCACTGTAATGCAGCAAATGTTCATTTGATTTATGATGATGTCCTAGCCCAAACACTTTGTTCCATAAAAGTCTATTACTTGCTGGGCATACTGTGTGTGCACTATTACAGATACATAATCCAAGAACAAGCAAAGCCCAGGTTATGGGCAGTATCTCTGGCACGACATTCACCTGGGGGACATCCACCTTCATAACAAAAGTGAATCTTATCATTATCATCATCTCCAAATGTACCATAAAATATGATTCCAATAAAGATTTTGAAGAACTGTATAAGGCTACTTCTTCTTGCTTAAGAACAGCTTTTGGATATAGAAAGATTACACCTTTTGTACTGAAAGCGTTCTCAAAATTATTTTTCATTTAAATATAGGAACAAAACATAATAAACCAGAAAGATAATTGCTGAAAAATGGCTATGTCTAATCTGTGCAGTGCAGTTTGAAATGTTTCAGGGTCTCATCCTTCAAACATACAGAACAAAGACAATTCCAGCTACTGTTCTAATCTTGTTTCCTTCCTAGGGAAACCAAAACTTGGAAGGGTGTGGCACACACCTCAGTCACCTGCTGACATGAACCAAGCACCTTCAACAAGGGAGATACTTCTGTGCCCCAGAGTTTGGAGGGGAGCAGAAGAGGGTCCTGGACACATATTTCTAAGAGCTCCACTGAGACTGGGGAAGTCTGAGGAGTCAGAGGTCAATCACCCAAATAAATGGCTCTTCATTAGTTCCTAAGGTATGTGCAAAAATCGCATCTGTTGTTTGAAAGATGTGGAACAAATGGCTAGGTTATCAGATTATTCTTGTTGATATTGGAATACCCGTGGGCAATAATGTGATAATTTTCCATTGTGAGTGTACTATTTGTGGTTTCTTACTGGTCTAGTGCCAACTTTTAAAGAATAACAGAAACCACCTACTGATCTGTATCAATCTCAGCTGTTACAAAATTCTTACTAAAATAAGACATGGTTGATACTCAAAAATTCACATTCCTACTTTGAAGCTGAAAACAACTTGTACTATTTTTTGTTGGGAGGTTCTCTGCGCATTCAACAGTGAGACTTTATCAGTGGTCACCCAAAATGTGTCCAAACTATGCAAGATACCACCCTGTCAGCACTGGAAACAGAATAATTATATGAAAGTAGTTCTGTACCTGGGGTAGTTATGAGGGAGTTAATGGGTCCTGCTCTAAGCCAGATACAAGGAGTGTCCTGATGTGTAGTATGTATTTCTAGAACGAACCTGCCCCAAACCAGCTTAAGTAACTGTGGTGCTGCATTGCACTGAGCTGTGCCTCTAGGGTTTGTGAACAAGAATTTTTGGAGTTTACATATAGAAACATAAAGCATAAAACCCTGTTATGCAGAAGAAATTACATTACAGCTTTGTCTCAGTATGGTACTTAACATCAAAAACTCCTGAGCCACTTTGTTTCTGATTCTCTGTTTGTATTTTTTTTTTACCTTGCTTTTTAACGGCATTATAACATTACTTTCACTGTACCCTCCTCAGCCCACAGGGTGGATGGTGCTCAGGGAGTGTATGATTTTCCACTGTTCCATTGGCAGCTTCATGCCTGATTTCCTGTCTGCTATTCAAACTCTGCTCTAAAGATGGAAATACTAATGTTGTCACCATCTTTCCTAAATAACTCTCTAACGTCTGAGTGCTGTGCAAATAATTGTTCATTTGTTTTCTATAATAATTCCTAAGACACAGATAGAGAATTCAGGCACTTAAGTTGGATACGCTCATAATGCATTATTCTGAGCTCTCATTTCTACAAAATTGTGTCTCATGTTTGTAAGAATACAGGAGATATTTTGTTAAATCACCACCTTCCTGACTTCACTCATGGTTGTGTGTGCCCAACACTCCTGCAGATTAGACCTAGGGCCTCTGTGAAGCAAATGGAAAATTAGCAAAACACAGGAACAACTTGTGGAGAGCCTGCCAAGAGGACTTATTTGTCACTGCAAGAGAGCTCTGCAGCAGGAGTGAGAACAGCACCCAGCTCCACAGCCTGATGGTCTAGGATGTGAGCAGTTAGACATTCCTCTCTCCTCCTCAGTCATTAGACACCTTCTAACCTTTAGAACAGGTAAAGCAGAGGGCCTGCAGACAACACGCTCCTTCATGCAAGACCCTAAGTCGTTCCTAGGAGAGAGGAAACAGGAAAGAGAGCCGGTGAAGGGGTGGATTTGATCTCTATACAGGCATGAAGAGGGGAGTGACTGTGATCTTCCTGTGCCTAATCCACAAGTGGAATTTTGCTGGGAAGGACTTAAATGACCCAAACAGCTCTTTCCTGTCTCTGATGTACATGTTTCAATGTTTGAAAGTCTATATTTTTTGCTTTCATGTTGTAAAGACAAGGTAGGTATAGCAGAAATAAGGTCTATATTTCACACTAGCGGTAATTTTTTCTTTTTAACTGTTTCACCAGGGATTCAATGTTTTTTCCTTTCTGCTGGTATGTCTAAATCAATATTTGATACATTCATGTTGAATAGAGTCTAGTTTGGGTTGTTGTCTCTGATTAAGGTGACATTCTGTGTTTTAGATGAAGCATGAAGCCAGACTAAAGAACCGATAGATCTCTCTGCCCTCAAAATTGTAGAATCATAGAATCACAGAATGATTTGGGTAGGAAGACATCTTAAAGATCATATCATTTCAAACCCCTACCATGGGCAGTGACACTTTCCACTAGACCAGGTTTCTCAAAGCTCCTTCCAAACTGGCCTTGAATGTTTCCAGTGATGGGATATCCACAATTTCTCTGATCAACCTATTCTATTGCCTCACTACCCTCACAGTGAAGAATTTCTTCCTCATATCTAGTCTAATTCTCTCCTCTTTTCATTCTGTAGTCATTGCTTCTTGTCCTGTCACTACATACCCTTGTAAAAAGTCCCTCTCCTGTTCTCTTGCAGGTCCCCTTTAGTTACTCAAGGCTGCTCTAAGGTTTCTCTGGAATCTTATCTTCTCCACACTGAGCAATCCCAGCTCTCAGCCTGTTTTCATAGGAGAGGGGCTCCAGCCCTCTGATCATCTTTGTGGCCCTCCTTTGGACTTGCTTCAGTAGGTCCACATCCTTCTTACGCTGGGGGCCGCAGATCTGGATGCTGTACTCAAGGTGTGGGTCTCATAAGAGCTGCATAGAGTGGCAGAATCACCTCCCTTGACCTGCTGGCCACACTGCTTTTGATGCAGCCTGGGATAAAGCTGGTTTTCTGGGCTGCAAGCACACATTGCTGAGTTATGTTGAGCCTCTTGTCAACTAACATCCCTGAGTCCTCCTCAAGGCTGCTTTCAATCCATTCTCTGCCCAGCCTGTATTTGTGCTTGGGAATGCCCTGACTCAGGTGCAGGACCTTACATATATGTAAATAAAACAAAACAGCAGAGCATACCTCTGTGTTCTGCCTGTACTGTACTGGAGTCATCTAAGTGTGAAAATGAAGAAGGAATTTAAGCAGATTGGAGAACCACTGCCAAAGAAGCTCCACTGAGATTGTCTGGCAGATATCATGATGGCTGGCATTCAGTTGGTACAGATGGGGCAGATGCCCTGGTGACCTCTCCTTCACACTTTGCAAACACAGGACACAAGTACTTGTGGCAAGCCCACTATGGGGGGGAATCATGAGCTCTGATGCCTCAATGAGAGCCTGGCTCTTTGTCTTAAAGTGCCACCAAGGATACACTTGAGCAGACATCAGCCTCTGGGATGGGGTGGTGGGACAGAGGTGAGCACTTCTTTTGCTGTGGCTACTGACACTGTAACCTCTGGCAAAAGAGGAGAAGGAGAGCTGAGGCCAATAACATCCCCCACTTCAGCCAGGCTCACTAGTGGCATTAGTTTGAGAATTTTTATGGTACCCTAGAGGACAATTAAACCCACTTTGTGATGAAATATTAAAAAAAAAAGTCTTAATGAACACTGCATTGGGCAGAGTGTCATCACAATGTGCAGCTCAACATGGAATCTGCAAAGATGCGTCACAAGCGGATTCCTTATATACACTTGCACCAGCACCAATTCCAAGAGTATTTGCACCTCAGTGTGG
This sequence comes from Neodrepanis coruscans, assembly GCA_013400695.1. NCBI lineage: Eukaryota > Metazoa > Chordata > Aves > Passeriformes > Philepittidae > Neodrepanis > Neodrepanis coruscans. Next base: position 40,529 of record VYZS01036477.1, read on the forward strand.
CTGTGGGTTCACCTGTCACCCAGGTCTGCTGCTCAGAGTTCTCCCCTAATTTTGGATCCCTGAGCACTCTCATTCCAGGATGGCTGCAAGACAAAGCTGAGACTGTTTCTTATCTCATCACCAAGGGAAACTTCACTCCCTTGGAAGGAGTCTGTTCTGTCTCTGACATTCCTGCTTCCAGCCAGTTTAACCCCTCCTTGCCCTCCGTGCCTCAGTCACAAATTACCACTGCTGAACAGTTATAATTAGAATTTCCCTTTTATGTCTGTGACCACTGGAAGTCTTTAGACCAAGCCAAAAATTTTGGGGGAGACTGCCATGGGAACTTGAATTGCTCTGATTGAATTCCATGATCAGAAGGCAGCTCATCTGAAGGCATGTGTTGGTGTTGGCACAGTGCCCTTACTTTTCTGGGGAGCTGTCTCCACACTGACTCAGCAAGTCAAATGCTTTCTGTAGCTCAGGAGTGGTTTTTGGAAGTCTGCCACTGCATTTCTGAACACACCAAACCTATTTAACCCATGAGATCAGTCTTAAGCCATATAACTACTGGAGCCTCGATGTTTGTCAGTTTAAGAAAAGCAATAATTTGTCCCCATTTGTAAACATTTTAGCTCTTTAATTTGTCCTCATTCGTAAACATTTCAGCTCTTTAAATGCTTCTGTCTTTTACCTTTTGTTTTGTCTTTATATTCCTCAGCTCCTGTTCTCTGCAACATCTACCTGTCATGCTTCATCCATCAGTTTTTTCTTCCTACATTACCATGTTCTTTTTGTGATTTTCTGTTTTCATTTTTGTCTTTCTACTTGTAATAAAGCCCTTTAGCTGCAAAAGAAACCTGTTAGGGGTAAATCTCTGATCTTTGCCTATTCAAGTAAAAAAAAGAATTTAAAAACATATAGAAAGAAATGGGTAAAATGCAATATTACAGCAACTCTCATAATGGGGAATCAATATTATTTGTTAAACATCAGCACAGAGAGATATTTTTTCACATTAGCCATCTGCATTCCATTGCAATTCAATTTTCTGAGGCCAAAAGTCTGATTTACATTTTAAGCCAGTGGGCTGTGCTTTGGACAGCCTATTAATATAGTCCCACATTCATCTCTTTTAATCTAATCTGGACAGCTGAGCAGCCTCACACTTTGAAGTTGCTTTCACATTATGTCTATTACACCATCATGCCTTATTTTTCCTTTCTTCTGCATGATGAAGACATTATTCACTAACTCAGTTCCCTTTCACCAAAAAAAAAAGCACAAAAAAAAAAAAAAGAAAATTGTTTTGGCTGCATAGAAATATGATCATGAAGAGGAATGTATTGTACAAAAGATTTGAAGTGATGACTGGCAGACCTCTGCTGCAATATAGGAAGGTACTCAGTCTTCAACTCTTCACTTATATAATCTAATGAATATTTTATTATAAAAAGTAGAGCAGAAAGATAGGAAAAAAATAATATTTAGGTTAATCCAGGAGTAGAAGGATGTGTATTTTCCCCTGGAAGAGTTGTGACTCAGTCAAATAGCTGTGTGCCCCACACTTCATCTGGTTCTTCATATTTGGCACAGTCCATGAAGCTCAGATCTACACTGAAAGATATATTTATATGTCTGCTTTTGGCAAAATTTCCCATACCTAGGCAACAGGCTTGCAGCAATCCACCAGGGATGTCCTCACTGCACAGGGTGATCACTTCAGGAGCAAAAGGACATAGCTAACCCCACAGCAACCTGATGTGAGGTTTGCCAAAGTTGCACAAACACAGGCAGGATCAGAGGGATACCAGCACTTGCACAGAGAAGATGGAAATAACTGTAAACAATAGAGTGGTTTGGAAGATGCCATCCTTGTCACAGAATAGATACTAGTGTCACTGGCTATATTTAATATTTTCTTACATGTCTGCCCATCCTTTACAAAATGACCATCCAGTCTGTTCCTTCTCCTATTATGTTGCCAAAGTCTTGCAGCTATTTTCCAGTCTGCTAAAGCTAAAACTAGATTTATTTTATCTAGATGACTGCCTTGGAGGGGAGAACAGCAAAACAACCTTTCTTTCATACTGTCCTTTGTTCTCCATTCAAGATGTCTGCTAAACCAACAGCTAAGGTATTTGTGAAAGGGTTTGGTGCTTTCTTGGTGGTGATTGAGCCTATGCTGATTTTGAGCCTATGTTTTGACTTGCTTGGCTAGCTTTTTATCTTTTCCATAATAATCATGACATTTAGATGTCCAGAAAGACACATGCAATAGTATCTTACTTGGGAATATATGTAAACAGGGAGAAGGTCTTCCATGTGTTTGCAGAAGTAAACTTGGGCATATGTATTTTAGGATTTTAGTTTGGACCAAAACTGCAAAGCAAACCTTCCAGATGCCCCGTCTTATAATATTTTTTTACATTTGGTAAGACAGAGTTGGACTTCACAAAGTGCCATTTTTGATTTTAGATTAATGTAAACTTTTGCAATACAGGAGAACATCTAATCTGCTATGCTCATGAGCCAGAAAGCTAGTGTGAAGTCAAGAAAAAAAAAACAGTGGGGATCAGTTCTTCAGCACCATTCAGCTCTACATATCCAGTCATACTATCTCATGCTACTGATGACTTAAACTTGGATGTATAGGAGCCTTCAAACACCTGAATATCCTTGGCTTCTAAATGGAGACATAAACTGAATTGCAGTGCAATGTAAGTGAGACATAAATTAAATGCTAATGGATGCCCAACTCAGGCATATGAATCATAGAATCATAAAATGGTTTGGGCTGGAAGAGACCTTAAAGATCATTTAGTTCTATCCCTTCTGCCATGGACAGGGACAACTTCCACTAGGTTACTCAAAGGCCCATCCAGACCATTCAGCCTGGTCTTAAGCACCTCCAGGGATGAAGAGGGTTCGCAACCGCTTTGGGTAGCCTCACCACACTCACAGTATAGAACTTTTTCTTTGTATCTAATCTAAACCTACACTTCTCCAGCTTAAGGCCATTTCCCCTTGTCCTATGTCAAAAGTCTCTCTCTCTCTCTTTTTTTTATAAGCCCCCTTTAAGTACCGTAATGCCACAACGAGGTCTCCCCAGAGTAGCACTACTACCTTGTTGTGGGTTGGAAAAAAAAATAAAACCGTTCCTCCCCACCACTCCCNACAACAACAACAACGAAAAAAAAAAAACAAACGAAAGAAAAAGCAAGGAAAAGGGAAGCAGAAGGAGGCAGAAGGTACTGTTACATTCCCTGCTCCATCTGCTGGAGCAGCGCGGAATAGCTTGTCATGTTCACCCGGACAATTGTACTGCAGTAATCATTTACTGGCTTGTTACCTAACTACTTTCTCACATAATTATTTGGTAGTGGTGAGCTGCAATATTTTTGTAATCACATCTGAGATTTATTTCTCGCTGTTCAGTGTTTTGAGTACCTGCAATTAGGCAGCTAGGTGTAATAGAAAAATATAGAAGCTTCTGTTTGGCTATCAAATTATATGATTCAACTCCAGAGTTTAAGAAAAAATAAATATTGTTTTAAGAAGATGCAGTTTGCTGCAGTGGGTGAGTGGTAATAATTCCTTATGGTTTATTTTACAGCCATTTACTTTCCCTGCTTGGTTACCATCTCAGTTCTCTTTTGTCTCCACTTTCACAATTGTTCTCCTTACAGTTTATTTTCTGCAACACTTAAAAAAATTAATTTTCATAAATCTTAATATTCTTAATTGTTACCTGTAACCATAGGTTTAATATTCCCTTTTCTACAGTCTTAAGAAAAGCTGTCATGTCAGAATGCAATATATTCTTAGAATACTCTCATTCAAGTAAAGAATGGTAGTTATTGAGATTTAGCTTCTAATGTTGGATATTAAAGGGAAAATAGTGTCATTGTAAATACGAGGTTTAATAGAAAGGTTACCGAATATTGAATTGACATTCCTAAAGAACAAAGAAAATCCCAGAGAGAAAATGAACTGATACAGTGTAAGCAAGCCAAGTTCATTATTTGATATGTGAGCACATTCAGGGGATACTCTGAGATAAATACAGAAATATTAACTTGGTCATTAGAGTCCTTACTACTATTTAAATGCTATGGGGCAATTGTCCTGAAACAGGATGCAAATAAACCCAGTTCTCAAACCTGTCCAACNGGAGCGCAGCTGATGCTTTCCAGTTTGTAGACATATGGTAATTGTGTCAACTCAACACTAATGCTGCATAAAGACCTTCAATTTCTGGGCTGTCCAAACAGTACAGAATCCTGTGGGGTGACAGCCATCATTCCTCTCTAAAAATAGATGTTTCCTGTGACTCGAGAAGAGTAAAGCCCTAATTCTGTTGAAGGCAACATTTGCATTGACCCCAGAAAACCCTGGCCCTCAGGATCCTCAGTAGTCTTGCTCAGCCTATCTCCATATCTTCATAAAAACAATACTGTATGTGAATATAAAGAAAAATTCACAGGCATGTAAAATAAATACCATTTTTGTTGTATAGAAACAAAAAATTAATATTGACTAACAGAGTTCGGTGACTGCTGTAGAACACAACACACAAGTGCCACACAAGGAGGTTTACCAGTAGGTGGTGACATATAATTATTTATTGACTGTTTTTCTGTCCCCAAAAGGTTCTGAGCTGCAAGCAGCTACACTGTGTAACTTCTTGTTTAGGCTTTCCTTTCATGTTGCGCCACCTTTCTGAGATCTCTTTTACATGTTTCACAGCTGCAGAAATGTTTCAT
>VYZS01036477.1:51307-66324 GCA_013400695.1 Neodrepanis coruscans
CTTTTGTTTGTGTTTTGTAGGCGACAAGGTGAGCCACCACTTGAAAATGGGTTCCTTCCATACCTGGGCTGTGCCTTGCAGTTTGGTGCCAACCCTCTTGAATTCCTCAAAGAAAAGCAGAAGAAGCATGGCCACATCTTCACTTGTCATGTAGCAGGGAAATACATTCATTTCCTCACTGACCCTTTTTCATATCATGCGTTGATGCGCCAGGGAAAATACTTGGATTGGAAAAAGTTCCATTTTGCTACTTCTGCCAAGGTACTGCTGGTTTTAATATCTAACATGCAAAGTATTGCTGACATACCCAGTTAATCCCTAGAAGCATAACTGTGCCTTTGAAATCGATTTTGTTTCACGTTTCTGCACTTTTACTGGTTTAAAACATTGTGGTCTTTTTTTCCCTTTTCTTAATGAAAAGGCAATTTCCAGTGATGAGGATTGTCCAGGACTGTATATTATTTAACAATATAGCATCCCAAATTGCTAAAGCAGACACCATCTGCAAAGTGAGAATATAGCTTGCTGAAGCTGAAACCTTCAGGAGGTTCTCACTACTTTGCAAGATTTGGTTTAAATGCCTTAAAAAATGATGCACCACAATAGGAGCTCAGTCAAACTGCTGTGGGAGCAAGCCAAAAGGTTCCTGTTGATGTCAGTGGCAGTTGAATGAAGGTCTAGGTAACCATTTATCTGTAAACATCTATTTGACTCTATTTTTATGGGCTACTTCTCTGCTATGGATCACTGAGAAAATTCTAGTATTATTGTTTCCTTCTAGTAAGCTGTGAAATTATACTTTGCCTTTCATTTCAGTTAGACTTTATCATCAAGGTTATTACAGGCCTTAATTATCATGCATACAATTTATTTTGTGACAGGCTTTTGGGCATGGCAGCATTGACCCAGCAGAGGGAAACACCACTGAAAATTTTCATCATACTTTCATTAAAACCCTTCAAGGCAATGCTCTAGATGCCCTCATTGAAGCAATGATGGAAAACCTACAGTATGTCATGCTGCAGTCAAGAACACCTAAACTTCAGTCTAATACCTGGGTAACAGAAGGACTTTATACATTCTGTTGCCAGGTGATGTTTGAGTCTGGCTTTTTAACTCTTTTTGGTAAAGAATTTAATTCAAATAATGACAAAAATGTATCATCAAAGCAGGAAACTGAGAGAGCTCTTATCCTAAATGCCCTTGAAAACTTCAAGGAATTTGATAAGATTTTTCCAGCCCTTGTGGCAGGGCTGCCCATTCACCTCTTCAAGAGTGCCCACAGTGCCCGTGAGAAGCTGGGAGAGGCACTCCTCCACAAGAACCTCCTGAAAAGGGACAACCTTTCAGAGCTTGTGACCCTCCGCATGTTCCTAAATGACACTCTCTCAACCTTCGATGACATGGAAAAGGCAAAGACCCATGTGGCAGTGCTCTGGGCCTCTCAAGCCAACACCATTCCTGCAACTTTTTGGACCTTGTTCTATCTTCTTAAGTAAGTCCTCATGCTTCTTGTTTCCAAAGAAGAAAAGTTTTTGTTATCTTTCAGAAACAAATTTATTAATACAAACCAATCCCATTGCTTGGTACTTCACCTGCATTAAAACACTTAGTGTTTGCAACAGAAGTGGTATGTTGTCCTGGATTTCCACAGAAACCCACTTTCTGAGGTCCACCTAGGGCAATGCTACACTTTGTCAAGAAAGCTTTGGAGTAAATCTATATGATATGAAAATCAAATGACTATCAAAAGTGCTAGTTGCAGTCAGAACATTAATTATATTAAAGGCTCTCAATGAAATTGGACATTTTTAGATCATCTCACTAGAGCAGGCAAAATGAGCTTTAACTTCATTATTGTTTTTGCAGATACTTAATAGAAAACAGTTTATACATTGATAGATCCTACTGAGGGTTGCAGTGCAGACTGCAGCTGCTGAGCTTGTTACTCATGAGGCAAGTGTACAGTTCAGATAATACTATTAAATATGCATTTTACAGTAGGCCTCTGTAGAATATAATCTACTTCAGTGTGACTAACTCTGAAGTATGTGTCTAAATTGCTGATACTTTTATTTAGCACCTTCTACCTGCCAGTGCTAGTGTGTGAGATTCTTTAGTACTTTTCATTCCAAGAATACATTTGCTTTAGGTTTTCTAGACTTGAACTCTTTCAATGCATTGATTTTTGCCTTCATCAAGACACTATGGCATTTTGGTTTGTCTATACGTGTTTCAACATAGCTCATATATTCCATATCTGTAGAAAAGTCTAGATAGTGAAGGATGGTATGTGGGCTTTTAGTAGTAGAAAGATTCTTTTCAGCTAGATAGAACATTGCCACATCAGCCAAAATAAATGATCTTATAAAACTGATCTATAATCCTATTTCTAAACTTTCTATCTGCAGTGGGACTCTTTCCTAATCTACAACTGACTGCTTTATTTCTTATTCTTGGCATTGCTTTTTATTAACTTTGCTGTTTATTATCTGAATTGTGCACATCAGTTCTGTCCCATCTGTCATTAGAGACAAAATCAAATGCTTGGGGTTCTTTTCCTTCTTTTTTGAAGCTATTATGCCTTTGCCAAGACATGAAAAAGTGGAACTGCAATATTTCGCTGCAACATTTGTCAGCTAACAAACTAATTTTTAGTTAAGAATAAAGTTAATGGCAAAACACCTGTTTTAAATGTTCTTAAGGTAAAATTATGTTATACCTTTTCTCTCTTGATTTTAGGAGTCCAGAAGCAATGAGAGCTGCTACAAAAGAAGTGCAAAGTATTTTGGAGAGTGCCAAAGAGAGTATCAGCTTAGATAGCAAACATATTTCCTTGAACCGAAAACAGCTGGACAATATGCCAATACTAGGTATGATTATTTTATACAGGACTATCAGATATCACATTACAATTTCCATGGTCTTTTATTTATTACCACATAAATGCTTGATATGGAATTATTTTGGAATTTGTAAAGAAACTGTAGAACAAGAAAGTATGTGTTCCTTAGCAGTAGCCAACACAATCAGGCTTCCAAATGTCCCAGTTGATACTGAGAATATGAATAGCACTTTTTCATGGATAATGTCACATCCAATACTTCTACACAGCTACATTACATAGTATTGGAGACCCATGGCTATTTTCAAACAATATTTTGTTTATGTCTTTAGCTCAAATAAAAAGGCGTTGCCAAACCAAATTCTTCTGCCATGAAGCAATATTTTCTAATACCATTATTTTTATTTCTTAATATTTTAAAAATTATAAGCACATTTTTCAGAAGTTGCAGAGAGTTTTGATAACTACAGTCATTTAAAAAAATAATTTAACATATATTTAAACAAAAAATCCTCCAAGTTACTTTTTTCTTAGTAGAGATTTCTGTGCAGCACTTCTTAAAGTTTTAGAAAATCCTGCTCAGTGCACTGTTTCTTTTTCTTGTTACATTTCCATTTTTCATCAGTTCATTCTTTATCTCAAGGTGACAGTGTGTCTCACTTTCAAGCAGTCTGTTGTATCAACTATAAGGATTTTTCTTGCAGAAAGCAGATTAGGTTCTTCAGAAGGGATAGAAATGCTAAAAAGAAATGAGAAAGATACTTTATTAGCGATTTAGAAAGTTATTAAAATATTTCTTCTGATAAATAGGTCTGAAATATGCATGGTGTTCCTGAAAGATGAGAACGTACTATTTTCATGATATTCATTCATTTTTCTCTCCCAACAGACAGCATCATCAAGGAGGCAATGAGGCTATCAAGTGCATCCATGACTTTCCGAGTTGCCAAGGAGGATTTCACTTTGCACTTAGAGAATGACTTTCACAATATTCGCAAAGATGATATTGTAGCTCTTTATCCCCAACTGCTGCATTTTGATCCAGAAATCTATGCTGATCCCTTGGTAAATATTTTTCAAAGTGTCTTAAAGTTGGAGCTCTGGCAGAAGCTAGCAGGCCTTTAAATAGAGCATTTGTTGGGATCACTGGTTTTCTGTTCTACTACAGACAATCTGTTCTTACACCTGCAGACGTAGGCAAGAAAAAGTATAAAGTCAGTGCAAGCAGCCTCTGCAAATCTTGTTTTGTGTAACCAAAAATTGTGGTGCCAGCTCCAGAGTGCTTTCTACTTACTGCCTTCCCCTTTCGCTGCACTGAGGGAAGATCATCATTATGAGGGTCTTTGAAGAAGGATAAGGATAATATTTTCCCAAAGGCAGAGAATGTGAATTTTTCCAGTTCTGCCACATAAACAAGGGTGCAGGTTATAAGCCTTATTTTGAGAGGTCAGGGAAAAAAAGGAGGGTTATCAGGAAAGAACCTGGGATCATGTCCCACATAACAGAACTTCTCAGGGGCTACCCTTTCCAAAAGAGCAAAGCCTGGCACTGCTGCACAATGCTTTTTGCTAGAGGATCCATTTCCCCAACCTGCATTTTGTGTCTCATTGACTTTATCTCGGTCTTTGGAGATATTCAAATATCAAGTAACTTTTGTGTATTTAATTACAGACATTCAGATACGATCGCTTTCTGAATGAGAACGGAGAAGAAAAGACTGAATTCTACCGCAATGGTCGCAAGCTGAAGTATTACTACATGCCATTTGGGACAGGCATAGCAAAATGCCCTGGCAGGTTATTTGCTGTCCATGAAATTAAACAATTTTTGACTTTGATGCTTTCATGTTTTGAGATAGAGCTTGTGGACAATAACGTGAAATGCCCTTCTCTAGATCAATCCCGTGCAGGATTGGGTATTTTGCAGCCATCCAGTGATATTGATTTCAGGTATAGACTGAAATGCTTATGAATAAATGCATATAGACTATGTAATATATAAATATACTGTATAACATATATGTTATATGCATTTTATGTATATATGCAAATGAAATGTTTAAAATCTTAGGGGGAAATCTATATAAAGATGCTAAGTAACTAGTCTAATGAAAAATGTTTACCAGTATGGTACCAGCATGCTGTGGGTTTGATGCACTGTGTTGATACTGTGTTCGTGTCTCCCTCTTTCTCAACCATTTTGAAATGCAGGTTAAGATTTTGAATTGTGTATGTATAGCTGCAACATTTTTTCTGTCAGCAAATGCTTTCCCACAGTTAGTTAGAATTTTATCAGCTAATTCAAAATAATTGTCAAAATCTAACTAATGAACTAATTAACTAATAAGTTAATACTTACTCTTTTTTATAATTGAAATGTTGGGGGTGAAATAAAGTTGAAATAAAGTTTTTGTTCTAGAAAGGCAGATTCACAGTGGGTAGGGGAGAGTTTCCTGGGGAAGTACCTTTATGGTTTTATGAAAAACTAGAAAAAGACTTGAAGAAAACATACAAAAATGTTCACGTTCAAGTGAAATGGCAAGACTTGTATTATATTCATTGTAATATACTTATTTTCAGAAAGTTGTTGCTGTATTAAAATAAATTATATTGGCTGAACCAAATTCGTCTCTTAGACTGTTTGTTGTTTTAACATCTAACATTATCAAAGATTTGTGCATTCGTCCAAAACCCCTGAACCAGTTGTAAACTAGCCAACTCAAACAGCAATATGGAGATAAATAAATATCCACCATATATTCATCAGTGGTTCTGACTCTGTATTTCTCTAAGCCTCCTTTGGTCTTCCTAGTCTAATTCCAGTAAAGTTATTATGGATAGCGTTCTTATTCATTTCATTTTTGGTGGTGGTATGTCCGTGCAAACAATATTTTCAGGGTGTAGTGGTTTAACCCAGGCTGGGTACCAGGGACCCACTACAGCCACTCTCTCACTCCCTCCTGCAAACAGCAGAGGAGAGAAAATATAGCAAAGGGCTTTGCAAGTTGAGATAAGGACCATAAAAGATTCCTTGCTAATCACCATCACAGGCAAAACAGATTCTATGTGGGGATATTAATTACATTTATTACTAACAAGATCAGAGCTTAAGAATGAGAAACATAAGAGACACCCTTCCCCTCACCCCCTAACCCTAACCCTAACCCTTCTCCACAATCAACCTCCTCCCCCTCAGCGGCACAGGGAGACAGGGAATGGGGGTTACGGTCAGCTGTTGTTTTCTGCCGCTGCTCAGAGAGAGGAGTCCTTCCCCTGCATCCCGTGGGGTCCCACGGGTTCTTCACGAATTTCTCTAGTGGGGGCTCTCCCATAAGAGACAGTCCTTCACAAACTGCTCTGGTGAGAGTCCATCCCGTGGGCAACAATTCTCCAGACACTGCTGCCACATGGGTCATCTTCCACAGAGTGCAATCGGTCAGGCACACACTGCTCCAGCGTGGATCCCCCACAGGCCACAAGTCCTACCAGGAAGTCCTGCTCCAGCATGGGCTCCTCTCCCCATGGGCTACAGGTCCCTGATGGGACACTGTTTCAACATGGGCCTCCCACAGGGTCACAGTCTCCTTCTGGCATCCACCTGCTCCAGTGTGGGCTCCTCTATGGGCTGCAGGTGGATCTCTGCACTCCTGTGGTCCTCCATAGGCTGCAGGGGCAGAGCTGCTCCACCATGGTCTTCACCATGGGCTGTAGGTGGATCTCAGCTTTGGTGCCAGGAGCACCTCCTCCCCCTCCTTCTGCAATGACTTGGGCAGCCATCTTCATCTAAACTAACTTTTTTTTCCACTTCTTTCTGAAATATGTTATCACAGGGGTGTTACTTTAACTACTGATTGGCCTGGCCTTGGTCAGTGGCAGGTCCAGCCTGGAGCCGGCTGGCATTTGCTCTGCTGGACATGTGGAAAACTTCCAGCAACTTCTTGAAGAAGCCTCCCCCTCAGCCCTGCCGCTGCTACCTAAACCTGGCCCACAGAAAACCCAAAACCAGGGTTAGTATCATTTGGCTCTCTGTAGCATCCCTGTCCTTTTCTGCTGCAAATGACAGATGCATGTATGTCACAAAAGTCCATTTTTTATGAAATATTTTCAGAGGTAGCTTTCTTATCATCTGCTGATGAAAAGAAAAAGTGGACTTAAAACATCATTGCTGTTCTAGTTTTGTATGTTTCTAAGGGCTTATGGTCTGACCTTTTGTCCTTGACTCAAAAGTAAGCTTCATCTAAGAAGATGAAATACAGGACTATTAAATATTTTCAGATTTCACATTCTGGCAAGGCATCCAGTCTAGTTGTTTGAGCTCTTCCTTAATATGGAATTTTGGATTGACTCCTAGAGCTGCTTTAAATTATCTATTTGTTTCTCTTCTCACTATCCACTGTGCTAAACATCAAAGGTTAATAAAAAGACTGTGCAGTGTGTGATTATTTATTACTTGTGTGTTGCCTTTGTGATTTTATTTAATCTTCTTTCATTTTCAAAGAAGAACAGAGAACACCAATTCTTTCCCATTCACAGCATGTATAATATAAAACTATTATGTATAACGCAAAGGAGTTTGAATTATTACTTTGTTTCTCTTGGTAAGGGAAGTATCCTGTACAACTTATTTTCATGCTTCTGTCACTTATATTTTTGTATGATTTATATAGATTATAGCACATTCAATGTAAGCTAGGTCTGATTTGGAGAACTCATGCAAACCTGACATCATAATTACATGTGCCCTGGCATATGTTAATATCATTAGAATATCTACTCCCCTTTCTTAAAGAAATTCTGCTTAAAACAAACAGGTTTTGAGGATGGCATGGCTATGCAATGTTTTAAACAAAATACACTCTCTTGGTGAAAAAGAATTCAGCACAGAATTACAACAGCAGAAAAAAAAGATATGATGACTGATAAACTAATCCTAGGTTCCCTGGAAAGTTCCTTTACATTCCATTGTCTCCTTCAAACTGACTACTCCAGGCTTTTCTCACTGTGGTTTGATGTTTGGGTTTTTTTCAGATCTTTTGGTCTAAAAGGAATCGAAGTATTTAACAGCTCCCAGAACTGATCTGACTTTCAGCTTCCAAAGTATGGGAAAATAGCGGAAGATTGGTGAGGAGTATTATGAACACATTCAAATGGCTTGCAGTTGGGTGTCAAAAACCACATACATCATACTAATCATTGTTTAGCCTTGTGTGTTGAACATCTGTTTTCAGGTAACATAGGCCTGTGACAGACTTGCAGGCATCCTGTTGAACATGCTTGAGGTTCCTGCCCTGCTGTGGGAAAGATCAAATGGGCAAACTACATCTGCATGAATATCTAATATACAGGTAAAAAGAGCAGGTTTGGTGATCCCCTACCACGCATCGAACTCCATCGTGCCTGAATCCCTGCTCGTGTGCCTCTGCATCTCAGCCTGGGTGCTACTTTGGGGATCTCCCCACTGGTAAGAGTAATAGTTTAACCGAAGCCAGTAGCAAAACACCATGCAGCCACTTGCTCACTCCCCTATCAGTAGCATGAGGGAGAGAATTGGAAGGATAAAAGCTAGAAAGCCTGTGGTTTCGTTTTAACAAAATGAAATTTTCTCTGCCTTTCATCCATAGTTTTGTGGTTCTTCCTGTATCCTGCCTGAGCAGGCTCACACCAAGGAATACCATCAGTAAAGAACTCAGGGGAAGGTAAAAACATCACAGGATTCACCCCACAGACTAAAGCCAAGTTCTGAGCATTGTGGAGAGGCTACTGACTTAACTGAAGAATTGTAATAAATTGGCAGAAACCAGCACTGTTGCCAGAAAGGGTCCTGCAGTGGTGGCTCAAGTGTTGCTGTCCAAACTCCTGTGGGAGCGTGGTCCTCACCACTCAGACTGCTGCCACACCTCTGTTGTGGCAGTTCTCCATGGATGGCTGGACGCATAACCTGTGGATTTATATTCAGTGGGGCAACCAGCAACAAGCTCTTTCTCTTAGTTCTGGAATCCTGTAACATGAGGAGTATACAGCATATCTTCAGGGGACTCTGCAGTGCAATTGCACTTTCTAATGCATAAGCCCCTGACTGTGCTTCCACTTTGTGAAAAAAAAACAAAACATGCAGGTGAACAGTTTGAACAGTTTGGATAGGGATTTCTTCTTTTTTTATATATAGTGGGCTATATACAAGGTTTTTGATTTTTCTGCCATGACTGCTAATTTTCAAACCTCAGGTAAACCTCTGTTACTGAGGTCACTCAAATACAAGTGAGGGGAGAAAAGAAAGAGTACAAAGTCTGTGTCTGTGGCACTATGCCTCAGCTAATGTAATCAAATACTTCAGCAATCAATACTTATCTGCCTTGTCAGTGTCACAAACACCACAAGGTTACAGCAGGGCAATTCTCTTTGCTGCCTCTCCTAAAAGCAGTACTTTTCTTAGAAGAACACAAAAAGTAATACTTAAGACCATAAAAGCAATTAGAAAAGTAGTGGGCAGATTGAGGCTGGTGGGAAGTAGGCAGCTATTGCTGTGGGCTGTGTGGTTATTTCACATTATACATTTACTTTACTAGGTAAAATGCATAACGAGAAGAATGTAGATGAGGAGCAAAGACATCATTCCCGAGGTGTGCACCCTAACCATTAAGTTAGCTCAGCCATTCACTCCTTTTCTAAGGAAATATGTAGCCTGTTTTCCCTAAAAAAAATGTAACAGATTCAACAGAACAATTTGCATGATTCCCTGACAGTGCTAAAGTTCTCACTCAGCTAAAGTACTCTCTTAGCTGAGAAAAGATCCAATTTCAACATGGGATTGAAGTCCCAAAGGAAAAAGAGGTTACTGAATCCAGTGTTGCCCACACCCCAAGGGACAACTGTAACCTTATAATTGTTCTGTAAAGGGTGAGTAAGAGCAAGGGACACGTAAGCCAATCATATGTTAGGCACACCAAGGAGTTTAAATGCACAGATTTTTCTGGATCCAGACAAGTTCTGCATCAGGTTAGTGATGTTGTTCATCTTCTTGGTATAAACAGATAGCTTTAGCATCATAATTAGTTATTTGCAGTCAAGATCTTCTGATGCCCCTGTTCATTGCAGGGAATTGGACTGGATGACTTGTAAAGATCCCTTCCAACCCAAACTATTCCATGATTCTATGATCTGCGCTCATTTACACCACCAGGTCCACATAGTTAAAGAGCAAACAGAAAAGGCTTGATCATAATTATGCCCAGCTGCATACAGGAGGTTTGGTGGTAAAAGCAGTCATCGCCTCCTAATAACCTTAGAATTAAATAAGAAAAAAGTTACATTCTCTTAAATGGACTGCTATCAGTGTAAATACCCAGCTTGCTGACTCTTGTTGACTTTAGTTTGTTTTCTGCCAAGACAGACAACTCCATGGGACACACTTCAAATCAAATGATCTTCAGTGGCCCATGTGTCATCAAAGGAGGGAGAGGTCATTTCAGGACAATTCATTAAAAAGCCACAGATTTTTGAAATTAAAAGTTTATTTTAATTAATTCACCTATAAATAAGGTACTGTAGACCCCAATTATCTTTTTAAGGATAACACTAATTTCTAAAATTTGTCTCATCAGATAGAAGGATCCCATAGAGATTTTGAAAGATTAAAGCATCTTGGCTGACTGAATCACTCTTGTTTTGAGAACTCTTCAGTGTAATTGTTTCTCAGTAACATTTGTGTAATAGTTGATTGGAAGGGAATTAGATATCTCACAGCCCCCATAACTTGAGACATCCACCAGAAGATCATTAAATAACAGGCTGGAAAAAGTCAGGCTAGAGGTCACATCACTCTCAGTTAGGTGAGAGGTCCATTTTGCTCAGGGGTATGGCAAGCATGCATAGAGCTTTCTTGGGATCTGTGTAAGGCTCCTAAGCAATAGATTTGCTCTCAGATATGCTCAACCTATAATGAATCAGCACATTTCAAGAAAACAACTGATTTTCTATCAGGTTCTGGAGGGCTTTAGGAGGCTTCCATCCTTGTGTCAGCTGCAGGTGAGCACACTGTGTGGAGTGCTGGCTGGTGGGAGCACGGGGCCAGCCCTTGTTGCCATCCATGTGATGTGCCTGTCCTTCTGCCAGCTATGTCATGGCCAGTCTCACCTCTCACTCAGTTTATAGAGAAAATAGTGCCAGACCACTGACTCATCTCAGATCGTGCTCCATGCAGACATCTGAATTTTAAAGGTAAACCCAAGCCTGAAAGGGAATTGCAGACAGATATGAATACTTTGTGCCTCTGAAAGCTCTGTCCCTCTAGCCGACGAGCTTGCATGCCTTGAAGCACGGGGTGAGGAACCTTGGCCAAAGGGTTGCATCAGCAGGCAGGAGGGGAACTGGGTCTTGCCGACCTACAGTGACCTCAGCTCTGCTCCCTTCTTTAATGACAATTGCTCCTTACAGAGGCTTCCTCTCTGCTTTATGTGGCATTTCAGCTGCTCTGCCCAAATAAGCAAATTTTCTGGAACAGCAAACAGTCAAGGGGGGGGCTTTCTAAAAATATATCCTCTATATGACTCATTTCATGGCTGTTTAATTTCTTCATTTTAAGAACTTAGAACAAAGAATAATATCTTTATGAGGATTAAAAGCTGATGTTAAAAGCAACAGGGGAAGACATTAATGGTGCAAGGAATAGTCAATTACATAATTGCTGTTCACTGTGCCTCATACTCTTGGTACATTAGTTTCTTAGATGTATTATTTAGACACATCAAACCTAACTAAACCAACAAAAAAACTGCTGTCCATTAAAATTCCCTGTCTTCAGTTAGAAGAGATTCTCTGTGTCTGTAAAGAGACTATAGTCAGAGGATTTTCCTGAAATCTGGTGATACAATAAAGCATTATAAATTCTGTGAATATGCAGAAACCATGGACAGAGGCTGGGTGTGCTGGATGCAGATATTCGGATTTATGCCACACAGCAGCAGTATCTGCAGATAGCTGTCATGAGGTTCCCAGAGGAGGCACTGCAATGCCAAAAGGTAGTATCCTGACTGCAATTCAGAAGACTCCAGCTACCTGCTGAGGCTTCTGGCACACAGAGCAGAAGCAACAGCTGGAGAGCCAGCCCCACCTTGCCCTAGAGTGGTTTCTAAAGCTGAATGGTGGCACAAATTACCCACTTATTTCCTCTCCTTCCCTGCTAAGAATGCTTTTACTATTCTTATTTAGTATTGATACCCTTTCCACACAGATCTCATTATAAGAATCATAAAATAGAGAACAAAACCACCATGCTTCTCCCAAGGATGTTGCAATCTAAGAAAAAGACAAGGTGAAACCCATTCATCTAGAAGGTCAAGGAAACAATGAGGCAGCATTGCCAGCATGTCAGCTAGTGGCTTGAAGGGACCAACAGGTTGGTTAAGGTTATCATGGACATCAAAGCAGCTTGATCTGGTGAGGTCTAAAACATGAGAACTAGACAGTTAATACCAGACAGCAAATAGGTGAGGATTAAGTTATGAAACTCTTTGGAAATGAAAAAAAAAAATAATTAAAAAAAAGAGAGTAGTTTATCTTTGTTACTATAAAGAATCCAGGACAAGGTAGCAAGAGAAGAGGAATGACCGCATAGATAGGTGCCCTTTGTAGCAAAAATATGAATGGATGTAGCAGGAGAGGAGAGCATTGGAAAATTGCTACAGTGCAAGGAGGAAACACTTGTGTGAATGTTGTGTTAGAGGGATTGCTAGGAACTGTTATATCTTACCAGCAGTTATGCAGAAGCCAAGACAACATTTGAAGAGGAGCATCACTGACAATGGCAGAGATTGCTGATGGGTGACCAAGGATGAGGATGAGGTACTGATTTTTAGTCTTGACCTGACTAAAGACATTGGAGTGAAGCAGGTGTAATAAATTCAGTTGATGGGAAGCAAAAAAGCACCTAAAAGCAATGCCACAGAATGTGGTTTTTAATGTGTATTCAGGAAGATGTGAAGCAAGAAAGGAACGTGACATGAACACCACTGAAATAAGCTTGCATTAGGTAATAAAAGGGTGAGGGAGAACAAAAGGTTAAGAGAAGAAGTGACAGACAGGGTGCATCTCAGAAGATATGATAGGATGGAGTCAGAAGATGAGGAGAAGAGCTCTGTAAGAAAATGGGTCTGTGTAAACCATGAACCTCAATTTCCAGAGTAGACCTCATACAGACCCTATTCCAAACAGTTACTCTGTAAATAAAATAAAACAAACTGAGTCCACATGCATGTACTGTGCAAGTATTTGCCACCACTCTGATCAAAGCTATTAGCCTTGAAAACTGGCCTTGAACAACATCTATTAAGGTGTTCCCCTACTACAGATATTGCTAAAGATCAGTAGATCGAACTGTACCGTCAATCAGCCTTGAACTTTGTGCAGAGGACTGCCAGTGAAACCATAGAGTATAATGTATCTGGAGCCTGCAAAATAGAACACATGTGCAACTATCAGCAGCACCATAGAATCACTATTACAATTTATGTATTTTCAAAAACATGTTGGGTAACAAGGTAACTAAGGAAATAAAGAATTTTGACTGATTCTTATGCTTATCTAGGGGATAATCCTAGTATTTCTGAGGCAGGTATTTTTCATAACTTAATAATTTTTACTTCAAGTTCCTAGTTTCAGTGTAATATAGATTTTTGTAACAAATATATTGTAAGAATATGAGAAAGAAAGGGAAAAAATGGGTGCCACATATATAAATGAAATTATGTTAGAGTATGAAAAATAAAATATTAAGTTGTGCTACCAAAGACTATAGGAAAACAAAATTTAAAGAAAAAGTTGAAAGTCCTGTTTTGAGAGTGACAAACAGCCAAAGTGAGAGTCAGCTCACAGGTTAAGAAACCTTACTGTAGGTGTCCATACATGAATTATGTTTGAAAACTCATGTAGCCGATGGGGATCTGGCCAGCACATGCAGGCAGCTGAACAACAGCACCTGCCAATATATGTGTGACTACTTTAGGGTAAACCAAATAAATGTCTAAATTTAAATGATCGCACTAAAAAGGGATTTGATTCATTTGTAACTAGGTAACTAGAGATATTTCAAATGCCCTGTAGTATCCCATGTATCTCTAGAGTCCCTTCAAACAGACAAATATCCCCTAAGTCAAGTTTAAGTCTGCTGACTGAATGATGTCTTCAGAGACTAAAAAAGCTTATGGGATCTGACTGTGGCATAGCAGCCTGATTAAGCTCTAAACCTCCACTGAATAGAATGGGAACTGGGCACCCTGCTCATAAATAAATGCATATAGGTAGATACCTACATTAAGGTCCCTAATCTTTGATGTGAATCCTGTTCTCCCATTCGAGGGCTGTCAAAGAAATGCAAGCTTTGAATTCAGTTTTGGTCAGCAGCTTTCAAAAAATAAATTTTGATTTTAACAGGAACAATAACTTTTGATCATACAAAGAATAAACCTGCCCTGGAGACTTCTGCACTTGATTACATTATGAAAGGAGATCCTGGAGAGACAGTATTCTTGGTTTAGGGATAATATAATATAATTTTTGCAAAAGCCAAGGGAGTCAAGATTTCACAGATTTGGAAAAACACCTTGGCCAACAACTTCTGTGGAAAAAAAATGCACATTGTAGTCAATGAAAACAGTTATATGGGACTTGTATTTCCTGAAATTCTTGAACTGGAAATAAGCAAATTAATTTTTTCCTTTCCTTGTATTCAAAATGGCACATTTCTGTTTTTCTTCTCATTTAAAAAGTTTTCATTTCAAAATTACTTCAAATTAAAGGACTAAAAGATGAAAAGCACAGCACTTTATTTAATTTGATCTATGCTGGCTGTCACAATGTTTTGGCTGCTGAAGAATCTGATATATTTCACTTCGGTCAGATCTCCTAAATGTCTATCATCCGATTCTTTCTGAAATGAACTATTTTCATAACTTCCCTAGTAACTAAAACTTCTGCTTTTCCATTTAACCATGGAACTGTTACCTTTCTCCAACCATGCACTCAGATATTGAAGTCAATGCAAACCCACTTACTTTTGAAAACATTTACCAGACAATTCGTTGGAGTTCTTACATAGTAGAAGTTTCCCAACACACTTAGCACTAATTTGCTTCCCATCTTGTCAACATCAATAGGTATCTAATCTAAAACTTTCACCA
>VYZS01036478.1:0-10155 GCA_013400695.1 Neodrepanis coruscans
CCTGGCTAAAAATGGCATATCTGGGATAAAATTTTAATATGTGAGACAGGTGATTAACTCCAAACTATGTGTCCCAAGATAAAAGGTGCTGCACTGTACAAGCTCCTGGGTGATGTTCTTCACACAGAATAGAGAGCTTAGTACAAGAAGCCTGGGGCAAAAACGAGGGGAAAGGGTGAGATGACACATCCTCAGGGACTGGATTAGAGCCAGGACAACTTTCCAAACACAGTGCATCACACTCACCTGGCATTTCATCCTTCCAAAACTGTTCAGATAAAAGTTTAACTGAAAACAATAAATTACCCTGAAAATTGAGGCATTATGTATGGTTAGAACAAAAAACAAAACAGAAGGAAGAAATAAAATACAGAGAGATGTGACAGCTTTGGTCTCCCAGAACTGCAAAGGATAAATGTTTTAAAATGCTTCTCACAAATGAGGGAACAATAGAAAGGGACCCCTGCCCAGGCTCCCACCAGTGTCCATGGAAAGTGTCAGGCATCTCTTACACTGGGCTCTATTTTGTCAGAATATTTAAGACAAGATTCTTCATTTACCCAAGCATTTCATGGTGTTCAGCCAACCTTATGATGTATCTAAGAGTAGATGCCATGGTTTGCTATTTTATTTGTTATAAAATAATAAATATTTACTATTAATAATTTTGAGGCAGGATAATTTCACAACATTTTGCCATGCATTATTTTCCTTCTTTGCATGTTTAGTTTGTTGTTTTCAGTGAATCTGTTGTTATAATTTGATGGTTAAACACTGTCTAAAAATATCCCCAGTGATCTGCAATTAAAGAGCAGTAACAGGGAGAACACCTTTTTAAAAAAAAACCCTCCTGCTACATATCCTTCCTCTGTCCTATTACTTTTTCTTCTTTTTTAATACAAAAGAGATTATTGAATAACACAAACTCCCTTACATTACAGCCCATGCTGTGTCTTATTTGCAAGACAATCCTCATCCAGTTAACACTGTGGTAGTAAAGTCTCCCAACACAAGACCAAGCTCAGTGGAGCCTTGCTGGCCATCACATCTCCCAGAGTTAAGAAACAGGAGCAACAATCTGTCTCCCATTTTTATATTAATGTCTGAACTCCAAAAACCTAAAGGAAATAAATACCAAACCCCACTACTAAAGCAGTAAGTATTTAACATTTGACTGAAATGGGCTGAGTGAGGAGCTGAATCTGACTTTGAAATGCAAAAGCTGTTAAGTGTAGCCTGTTTTCAAACAAGTTGGCTCTTAAAATTGCAATTTTCTTCAAAGGAAATTGCTCAGGTTCTCTCCACCTAAGCATCCACATGAATAAGTAAGCAAAGCAAATGCTTGCTCACTGAAGAAAAAAAATCCCACCTACTTCTGTTAATTAATAACAATATGAACAGCAAAGGCATGAACAGTAACCACAGCATTTGCACACTTGTGTACAAACCCTTCCTGAGCACTGTTAAGAGCAAAATTGCCTATTTCTCATGCAAAAGTCCCACTTTTTGCTTAATATGTTAGCTCTTTCACCTGAAGATAATACCCCTAAAGCTGGAAAAACTACAGGAAATAATTGCAGGTGAGTAGTATATCTGTTTTCTGCAGGTCACAGCTATTAGCATTAGCTTAACACAGGACATCCTCTATATTTTCAAGGGGTCCTTTAAACATTGCAATGATGCACATGGACAAACAGGGCCTTCTGGCACATCCTCTGACACTCTGACCTCCCTCAGCTTTCTCCCAGCCATCATCCAGGGAGCTGGAAGACCTGATTTATGAGCCTTTCACCTCAGTGAGCCAACTGGAAGGACACCAGTGTGTGTTGGAGTGCGGAGAAACTAAGAACATGGGAAGGAAGACAAGGAAAAAAAAATGAGCCATTTACTCACCACACTCATGTAATGGAGCATTCTGCCATCCACCTTTCCTTCATCAAACTGGGTCTTGTACTGGGGCAGGCCAATGTCATCCAGCCACCCTGAGGCAGAGAAACTCCTGTCAGTGTGGCAGCCCCAGTTATTGTGAGCCCCAAATTAGCCATCATTAGGAACCCCTATCTAAAGGCACTGCTTCAGCATTCCATCAAATCTTACTGGTAACCCAGTGGTAATCCAGTTTCCCATGGTTGTTTTCCTCTTCAGATCCCAGTGCCTGCAGAGCAAGCTGGAGCTTCTTCCGATGCAGTGGGTGCTTTATCCCAAGCTCCTGTGAAAGGAAGAAAATCCAGAGACATTTACACTTTCACCAGTGCCTGCTAGTTAACTTTACCTCTGATAACACTATTACAAGCCATTTTGTTCATATCACACTTTTCTTATTGCAGTTGTAGTGTAACTGCTTTTTACACCCTTCTCACACAGGCACATAAACCAACTGTACCATGAACCAGGGCTACAAACCTATATGATAATAAGGCACTCTCACATGCCTGTTTTTAGAAGGTGGCATAATCAACTGGCACATCCATGCTTAATGAAGTTAAATCACAAATTTATAATTATTAGCTTCATTACAGAGCTAAATTTCTACAAAACTTCAACTATAAAGAAATGCATTTGGAACCACTGCAGGTGAAGTCTTTTGAAAACTCACCTTGTTTACATTTTTTTCCAGATGCATCTTACAGACCTGATCTACATGAACAGAAACAGCAATTTTTTTGTACTTTTAATTGAAAGGAGTGTTTCCAGTACTCCTCACCTTTTCCAGATCCTGCTGAGAGGCCTGCAGAAGGGTTTGCCCAGAGAGTATCCATTGTCTGCCATTATTTATGTAAGAGCCAAGCCCTTGGTCCTGGAGCCAGTTGCAAACCTGCTCCTTTGTCCACTTTGCAAACGGCATGTCCAGCTCACTGAGGAAGATATAACCAAAGAAAGATAAATCCCATGCCTCAAGTCTCCTCACACATAATGAGAAAGCCAAAATCTAAGCCTGGTTCACACTTTGTATGAACATTTTTGGGCCAATCTCTCAGGGGGAACATGCATTGTGGTCATCTGCTGGGTGAGCCTTGTGAGGAAGGAGATGTCTCTCCTTCAGAATCATCAGCACCATGAGGTGCTGCTTGCTGCTGGTCTGCTGCCACTATCACAATATATTACCAAAACCAACCACCTCTGCTGCTCAGCATGGCTAAAATTCCAAAGTGAGGCCACAACACTTCACTTTAGGGTTTAATTCCTGGAAGTGAAACAGCAAAGGTACCCGAGGAGTTTCTGTCACTGCCACATGGGGGCTCATATCTTGCTTCAATAAAAATGCACAAATGATTCTGTTACAATTAAGAGACTAAGAGGCTGATCAAGCTGAGTGTAACAAATCCTCATTCCTCTTTGTGCAAAATGGAAAATATAATCAGAACAGCAGCACGACCCCACCACCCAGCCAACCTCAACCCTGCAAAGGCCATCTCTGGGCTGTTTCCATTTATCCAGGAGAGGGAATGTTTCATTTTGGCACTTTGCTTTGCCTTTGGACCCTCTGCTTGACCAGAGCTGCTGAGAAACCAACCAGCAGCACACTTGGCACCACTTGTCTTACTTGTGAGACTGCCCCAGGTCTCGAGACCAGCCCAGCCGTGGCCCCGCGGTCGCTCTCGTCCCTCCTCTTTTGAACTCTGTCTCAGACATGTCATCTGGGTTGAAGGTGGTAGACTGACTTCTCTTAAGTCTAGTTTAAAGGAAGAAAGCCAATGTTCACATTTGGGTAAGGAAAAGGCAACTGTAATCAAGACAAGAAGATGTGCTCCCTGCAAACCCCTGTGCAAGCGTTATCTCTCAGATTTTACTTACTTTCCAAATAACCTCTTAATACCCCTGGCTTTCTTCCTGGAATCTGGAGAAGGTGGGGTCATCTGAAGCCCATCTGCTTCTCTTGGGCGAGGGGGCAAGCCAGCCAGATCCAAGTGATCTGCAGATCCCTTCTCTGTTTCAGCTGTTGGGAAACAAAATCTCTGTCAAGACCCACTCGTGCAGGACTGTACAGACACACTCCTGAACCTGGAAATGACTTCTGCTAAAATTATTGAGAGCCACCATGTTAAGAAAATGGGACAAAGAGGGATGGGAAAATCCAGGAGAAACAGCATATGTTCCTCCTTCATGGGCCTGGTTGGTAACACTACAAGGCAATGCTCTGCACCAGTAAAGTGCCTTGCATCCAAGGTGGGCAAAAAACCCCTCCTTAATCAATCAGCCAATTAAATCCCAAGCTACTCTTCCTCTGTCCTTTCACAGATAGAGCCTAGGCACATAGATGACCAAAACAATTCAGTGCCATGGCAGGGAACCAAACCAGGATTCTCCAAAGCACAGAAAACCAAATCATTTCCCTGCAGACATCTTTCCCAATAACCTGAATTACTTAATTCCCTGGATAGGAAATTCCAGCAATAAAACTCTTGCTCCAGGAGGAGGGCCTTTTCCCCCTCACTTCTGCAAACTGTGGAATATTTTGTTCCTCTGCAGAGGAACACCAGGGAGTTTAGGCTCTGTCTGAACCAGATCTGAATGATGCACAAAGCACCTCTGATTAGAGACCTTACACATTACTACCCACTATAAAAGCATTACATCTTTGATCAGTAACTGTTTTCTACAACAAAAATCCTGAGGGCTCCTGTCCCCAAAGGAGAAGTTGTCACAAAAGCTAAACTAACAAAGGAAAAAAAACAATTTTAAGATCATTTAAAAAGAAAACTGAAAGAATTGCAACATCTACTAGGCTACATAAGCAGGGATGTGCCAGCAAGTGCCAGACAGCTGAGTAAAAACTACCATGTAGAGTTTATGCCAGTGACTTGCTGGGGAACAGTGACAGCATGAGCTTGTTCAGGTGAAGCAGCTGTGGCAAGGCAGTCTGCAGCAGGCTGACAGTCAGGCCTGTAACCACTTTTAACCAGCTTTTAACATGGCTGTGTAATTAAATGACCATCACTTGTCTTTCAAATGGACTCTCAGACTTCCAGGAGAAAAGCAAACAATGAATCAAGGCAGACCAGATATTGCTGGGACACGTGGCCTCAAACCACAGTAAGGTCACAACCTGCCATGACCAGCAAAAAAACTGTAGGCTTTGCCAGTGTATCCTTCTGCTGGGCAAAGTTTGGATGATTCAGGCAGAATAGATCTGAACATGCCCCATTTTCCAGTGATCCTTTAGATGCCAAACCTTGTGGTGAAGTAACAAGTTTCTTTCCAGGCACTTTGGTTTGATCACTATGGAACACTGGGATCCCGCCAGTGAGAGACAGCACTAACATTGAACCAGGCTGTGCCATTCACAGGTTTTGCTTTATCTTTTTCTTGTATAAGATAAAGTGCCTGCTTAGGCAAAAAAACCCACATTTAAACAGCATTCTAGAGGGAGAATGCCAGGACAAGGTTGGGTGCATTAGTAGCAGAGATTTGCGGGTATTGCAATGTTTGTTCTCGTACCTGGCTCCCTCTGGTGCACTGACACAACCCCTTGGAATAGGCAATGTGTGGGAAAACAAGAGGGCCCAGGTGGCTGCACCACCACCCTGACTGACACAGCTCTGCTTGCTAAGGCAGGACCCTGCAGGTGTCACCTGCCAGAATCACCCTGAGATCACAGAATATGCTGAGTTGGAAGGGACCCACAAGGATCACTGAGTCCAACTCCTGGCACAGCACAGATCCGCCCCAACAATCCCACCATGTGTCCGAGAGTGTTGTCCAAATGCTCCCTGAGCTCTGTCAGGCTTGGGGCTGTGCCCACTGCCCTGGGAAGCCTGTTCAGTGCCCAACCACCCTCTGGGGGAAGAACCNTGCAGCAGGCTGACAGTCAGGCCTGTAACCACTTTTAACCAGCTTTTAACATGGCTGTGTAATTAAATGACCATCACTTGTCTTTCAAATGGACTCTCAGACTTCCAGGAGAAAAGCAAACAATGAATCAAGGCAGACCAGATATTGCTGGGACACGTGGCCTCAAACCACAGTAAGGTCACAACCTGCCATGACCAGCAAAAAAACTGTAGGCTTTGCCAGTGTATCCTTCTGCTGGGCAAAGTTTGGATGATTCAGGCAGAATAGATCTGAACATGCCCCATTTTCCAGTGATCCTTTAGATGCCAAACCTTGTGGTGAAGTAACAAGTTTCTTTCCAGGCACTTTGGTTTGATCACTATGGAACACTGGGATCCCGCCAGTGAGAGACAGCACTAACATTGAACCAGGCTGTGCCATTCACAGGTTTTGCTTTATCTTTTTCTTGTATAAGATAAAGTGCCTGCTTAGGCAAAAAAACCCACATTTAAACAGCATTCTAGAGGGAGAATGCCAGGACAAGGTTGGGTGCATTAGTAGCAGAGATTTGCGGGTATTGCAATGTTTGTTCTCGTACCTGGCTCCCTCTGGTGCACTGACACAACCCCTTGGAATAGGCAATGTGTGGGAAAACAAGAGGGCCCAGGTGGCTGCACCACCACCCTGACTGACACAGCTCTGCTTGCTAAGGCAGGACCCTGCAGGTGTCACCTGCCAGAATCACCCTGAGATCACAGAATATGCTGAGTTGGAAGGGACCCACAAGGATCACTGAGTCCAACTCCTGGCACAGCACAGATCCGCCCCAACAATCCCACCATGTGTCCGAGAGTGTTGTCCAAATGCTCCCTGAGCTCTGTCAGGCTTGGGGCTGTGCCCACTGCCCTGGGAAGCCTGTTCAGTGCCCAACCACCCTCTGGGGGAAGAACCCTTTGCTAATATCCAATCTGAACCTCCCCTGGTGCAGTTTCAAGTCATTCCCAACTTCACCACCCTTTAAACTCCTCCAGTGGATCCAGGACATATGGGAGCACAAAAGTGCCTCTGGTATTTAAACGCCACTGATTCTCACCTGCTGCCTGGGTCTGGGGGTAACTTTGTGCTCAAAGCTACAGCAAATGAACCCGCAATCTCTCTCATTAGTAGCAGTAACTGAGAAATGGCACAGCTGACTTTTAGCAGAGGGCAGATGTTACGCGAAAAACTCCTTTTAGCCGTGGGCAGAAGTTTTGGTGCAGAGCTCTGGTGTTTGCTTCAGGTCTGAGGAGTGTTTGGCCATAACCAGCTGTTAGCAGCAGTCACAGCACAGCACTGGGACAGGCAGGACATGCAGGATTACTGTACCTAAAGTAGGTGCACTCGCACTTCGACTGCGATCTTCAGAAATCCGAACAACGCACAAAACCACAAGGCAGCACAACGGGAGGGAACACGCAGAGGGACAAGGGAAAACACAGTTCAAAACTTACATCAACAAAATACGAGACAAAAGGAGGGAGGTACAAGAGACACGTGCACCACACAAATGCTGAATTCACACCCATTTGCTGTTAAACCCCGCCCTGCACAGAAAAGGAAAGGAGGAGAGTTCTGTGTGGAGTCGCTTCGCTGCAGGGATGTCTCCTGCTCCAGGACACACCCAGGTGGGAGTGTGACTCCTGTACAGGGGCAAATATCCAGACACCAGCTTTGCTGTAATCTGGATAACACAAATAACTTACTCAAATTCACAGGGCCCTGATAAGGATGGCCCGTCTTCCAATCCTTCACGACAGCCACGAGTAACTCCACTTTGTTAGACACATTGATTTCAGGATGAAACACGTGGTTACACAAAAGCACACATGCTGACAGACAAAGCAAAGAGTCTAACCCTCAGAACAGACTGTGAGATAGCAAGTTCCCAGGCTGTATGTCACACGAAAACACAGGCAGTGTATGACCAACATGTAGGTGTATGACTTGTCTTGGGGTAAGTAAGAAGAGGAGACACTTCAGCTCAAAAAAGCAGAAGCTATCCCCCTCTTCAGGCTTCTGGAAGACAGAGCTAAATTCCTACATCTTGTGCAAAAGGAAAACTACAACTTTAGATGACTGGCAGTAGATCTGATGCAAAGACTCACAGATGCTTTAATTGAAACAGTGGAAACACTACTCCAGCAGAGCAGTAAATGTAAGTAGGATTTCAGGTGGTGGCAACAGTGACTTCTGCATTAAGCAGAACATTTTGTTTATTTATATGCAAATATCACCAAATGACAATACCAAAACAACCCCCCACCCCATTACAGGTTAAAAATAAACGTGAGCTTGAACAACTTGCCAATCCTGTTCTTGTTGTCACCATCTCTTTTGCAAGGCTGCTTAAATACAAAAGAAAAAAT
The DNA here is from genome assembly GCA_013400695.1 of Neodrepanis coruscans. Classification (NCBI taxonomy): domain Eukaryota; kingdom Metazoa; phylum Chordata; class Aves; order Passeriformes; family Philepittidae; genus Neodrepanis; species Neodrepanis coruscans. The sequence continues at coordinate 8,178 of VYZS01036478.1, forward strand.
GAAGGGGAAGACTGAGCGCTGCTGCTCCATTTCTGCAAATTTGAAATATCTTACAAAAAATAAACTGAGGATTGAGCCAGGGGAGGAAAAAAGCCCACAAATCCCATGTGTGAACCACTGCCAGACAGCCTGTATTTCAAAACAGCAGCAACACCCACAAGGTCCCAGAGGAGGTATCACAGCTGAGGTTGAATCAGATCAAACACTTCATTCCATCAGTGCATTTTTTCTTCATTGCTGCTGAATATTTTCCAACCAAACTACAGAGAAAAGTGCCACCAAGCCACAGTAAGACTAAGGCTGGCCTTCCTGCTTCCTTAGACAGTTACAGGCGCTGTTAAGACCCTTCAAAATGCACATGCAGACACATGATACCCACCCAGGTTGGGGGCACTTGCAGTCCTCTTGTTATTTTTTATCTTGAAGAAGCCCCGGCCGAAGGAAGATCTGGCTTTGCGGGTTCCAAAACTGTCCTCGTCCCCTGTGCCACCGTGAGAGGGAGACTTTGGGGGCAGGGTTGCAAAATTGTGACTTTCCACGGGGGGTTTAACCTGCTGAAATGAGGGAAATGAAGATTCAATACAAGGGAATTGCAAAAGGTCTTTTGAGAGAGACTGCACAGTGACTGCTGACAGATAACCTGGAAGTCCCTCTTGTTTGTCACTACAAGCAAACAATGTAAACACCATAAAGGAAAATATAAACAAGATCTTCATTTGAATGTGTTGTCCTGGTTTTCCATTTTTTCTTAGTAGCTGTGTTTTGGATTTCGGGTGAGAACAGTGTTGATAACACAGGGATGTTTTTTGGTTGTTGCTGAGCAGGGCTCACCCTGGCTCAAAGACTTTTCAGTTTCCCAGGCTCTGCCTTCCAGTGAGGAAGTGCACAAGAAGCTCTCAGGGAACATGGCCAGGACAGATGACCCAAGCTGGCCAAAGGGATATTCCACTCCATGGGAATACCACATCCAGTATATAAATTGTGGGAGTTACTTTGAATAGGAGCTGATCATAGCTCAGGAGATGAACAATAGTTTCTGTAAGGCTGGCTCAAAGGTATGGAAAGGCTAAAAATACAGTCCTGGAAGGCTTTGAACTTTTCCAGCTTTCCAGGATTTCTCTCTCCCCCACTGGGAGTGGGAAGCAGAGAGGTAACAGTTCTCTGCCAAGTCAGAGCTCTTTCTGTCCATCACTGTTCATCAATTGCTCAATTAATGGATTAATTAGTGATGTCTCCTGCCAAAATGGAGAGGAAATTATGTATCAGGCAAGGAGAATAAATGCCAGGAGAGACATAAGACACTCCAGTTTAAACCAGCTTAAAACAGTAGTTCAACTTTGCTGGGTGTTTCACTGACTCTTTAAAAGAAGAAGCGCCAAAACCACTCACAGTGCAAATATAATCCTTTAGCTTTTGCTGAATCAATACAGCATTTACCCTAAACGTGGTGTCTGAGGTCTGTCACCTCTGCTCAGGTCCTCCTATAGGTAATAACTGCAACCTATGTCCATAAAGTCCCACAGGGTAACTGTTCTGCAATAACAATCTTCTCAGAAACACAGTAGCTACTCATAGAAAACACACGGGAAATCCAAAGGCTTTTAGAGACACCAATCAAAGGTAATTACAGAGTCAGTAAAATACTTAATTATTAGCTTTGCTAATTACCTAGTGCTGGAGTGCGTGGGGGAAACATTAACTTAGATAGCAACCTTTTGCCCAACCAGCCTGGCAGATAACCCATGTGTGAGGACACAAGGGCACTGACACTGAAGTGATGATGACACCCAGCAGAGACCCCACACTACCCTGTCTGCAGGGCTGCTATTCCCCCTCTGGAACTGTGTGTGGCAATTTCACACCACAGAGCCTTTCAACACCCACTCACTGCCCCTGTTCCTCCATGTACACACACACACACACATTACCTCTGTTGGCTTCTGTGCAGAGTCTCTGTCCTGTTTGGGAGAGATAAAGA
>VYZS01036482.1:0-29320 GCA_013400695.1 Neodrepanis coruscans
TGCCTGATTAAGCAGCCACGTCAGGTAGGAACACATATCATGAGGGATTTCAATTATTCTGATGCTGAAAACAATGAGAACCATGGAGTAGTTAAAAAAACTCAAAAACCAGAAACAAACCATAAAACCCTCCAGACAGTCAAAAAAACACAAACATCCTCTACCTCCAAACCAGAAAACATGAACGCACAAGCTGTCTTATTTTGACTGCTGAAAATTCATCAGACTGGCTCTAACTAGAATCCTGAGAAAAAGAACAATATGATAAATGAGATAAAATGGTTCTGATACTGCACCAATGAGGACCTGTCCCTCCAGGGAAGCTGACTGATTTTGCCAGGACACTATCCTCATATCTCTAATTCTTGCCCAAAGATTGCCAACAAAAGCTTGTTAGACTCTGAATCAACAGAACCCTGGAGTACAACACACTTTGTTCTCTTCCAGTATTAAACATTTTGACTGCTGTGCTGAGCAGCTTTAGGCCTCTGGAAATCACTTTTTGCCTCCAGGGTTCATTATCAGAAAACAGTATAACCCTTTTATGAATCAAACAAATTACATTATTATTTCAGAAATAATATATAAAATGTAATTTCCATTTCTTTCTAAAAGAAAATACTTGAGGTTTCTTTTCCATTTCAGTTAAGGGTTGCATACCTGTGGTCAAATAAATGTTTGATAAATCCTGTGAGTAAAAGAACAGTATTCTTTTAAGCATAGCACAAAACATTCAAGCAGGAAAATATACAAAAGGCAAACAAAACAATAAGAATGTTGTTGTTGAACTTCTGGGGACACACACCACTGTTTTCAAATCCATCATACACAATTCATCTTAGTTTATACATAATGTATTGTAAGAGGATGACAGGGAGCTATAATTCAAAAAAAAATTTGGAAATTATGAGAAATTAATTATATACTCAAAATTTAACTTAAGAAATTTTAAGAGTAACTTGGCATGAAAAGTGACTGGGAATGAAATCATTCTGTAATATATTCATAGATTTTCAAAGCAAGAGATATTTGTTCACTGTTAAGTATCACAGAATAATTATTATTAAAATCTTGTTACCTTTTTTTTAATTGTTCTTATCACACTCAGAGAAACATGTCTATTAAGATTAGATATTAACTTAAGCCTACCTTCGATTTGTTTTCTTTTTTTTTTTTTTTGGTGATGTTTAAATGCATACTCTTAAACTCTTTAGACAAGGTAAACTAGGTCCTGAAAATCACTGAACTTATGTGGCCTATTTAATGCTGTGACAGGAAATAAAGTTATCAGCTTTATAATGATACAAAACCAAATGATGACATTTCAAACATTATACCATCACTGAGAAGAGTTTTCATGATGGTGAATTTTGTATGTGGAGATGCCTCATGCAGAGAAATACGGAGAATCACTGAGGTGTCTCACTGCAGCTGTCAAAGTACCTGAGAGAAAAGAAATATCTTACTGTTGTAGTCAGGAGGCTTATTGTTTTACTTCTATAAACTATCTTAGAAAAGAATCTGACACCATATTGGAGCCTAGTGAGATTTTCTGTTCCTTAATGTCTCCTACGTCTGAAATGCTACTGAAATAACAGAAGAGAATAATTTAGGATGGAGTGGACCACCAGAGACCACCTGGTCCAAATCTGTTAAACCACCTTTGAAGCTGAATCTAACTTCAAAGTTAGATCAAACTTCAAATCTTGTTTGATTGATTTTTTTAATACCTGAAAACAGATGACAAGCATTTGTGTGACTCAGTTGTGGGTTGTGTTTTTTTTCTCTGATGTCAAATCATGACTTTCTGTGTTGCCACTTGTATCCATTGTCCTACACTCTGCTTGTCTAAGAACAGTCTGGCTTCCTCTAAACTATAATAAAATACAGATATTTGAAGGAAGCAATTAAACTATTTCTTAGTCTTCTTTTGTTAAGATTGAAGAAGTCTAGATCTCTCATTCTTTCCTCATCTCTCATACTTACAAATAAGGATGGTCAATGTCTACAGGGCAATTATCTGCCCCATTTTTGCCAGTAAAGTCTTAGAGCAGATGTAACCAGCTAGCAGACAATGATCAATATAAAACAATGCAGAATCAAAATTCTATTCTTTACATGTAATTTAGAGAGTATAAGAGTTTTCTTTGCACTTTGTTTGCAGCAACATTAGTTCTACATAATACTGCATTTTTGTACGACATATCAGAAGGATGAGATTTGTTTTAGAAATATTTCTGTGCCTCAACTTACACAATTGTGCAAGTATGTACTGACATCTGGTGGATGTTTGACCAAACACTTCAAACAGTGTTACTACATAGTACTTGTTCAAAGAAAGTACTCACAGTGGGTTTCACTGCGTTAGTTCTGAGTCCTCTTTCCAACACCACCTACAGGAAAAAATAAAATCCAAGTAAGGGTTTCAACATCAAGATTTCTGTTTCTGCCATGGTATTTGGGAAAATCAGATTTCCACAGAAAATCTAATTATTTTCTGTTTTAGTTTGTAAACAAATGCACCTTTTAAAGTATATAGAACAGCAGGTTGAATCTTTTTAACACATGTGACTATACTCACATATGTCTATCTTGAAGTATGTGATGTAGGTTAGCCCATTGCTAGTTCAAAACAAAACAAAAAAAACCCCCAAAAACATATTATAGAATTTGCTGGCTGCTAGTCCATAAAGTTGTGCTTAATGAGTATGTACTTGATCATGGAGAAGGTGCTGTTTAAGAATAAATGAGTGTGCTGGCTGACAATAGCTCAATATAAGCCAGCAGTGTGCCCTGGCAGCCAAGAGGGTAAACTGGATCAAACAAAACATAACCAGCAGGCCAAATGAGGTGATGCCCCCACCATTGTTGTGGCTTCCCCTGGAGTTCTGTGTGCAGTTATGGGCCACAGAATTTAAGAATGCTGTGAAGGTCCTTGAATATGTCCAGGAGAGGAAAAAAATCTGATGAAAGAGCTGGAAGGAATGTCCTATGAGGAGTGGCTAAGGAACGTCCTATGGGCTTTTCTAGTTTGGAGAACAGGAGACTGAGGGGGGACCTCCCTGTTATCTACAGCTTCCTGAGGGGGGAGGTGGGGAGGGACACGCTAATCTTTTTCCTGGTATTCAGGTAGGGTGCATGACAATAGCTCAAGTGTGTGTCAGGGGAGGATCAGAGCAGACATAGGGAAGCATTTCTTTACTGAGAGATTGGTCAAACCCTGAACAGGCCTCCTAGTGAGGCCTCCTAGTCAATGCCCTGACAGTGTCAGTGTTTAGAAGAAATTTTGACAATTCTCTAAGTAAGTTATTCTAGGTCAGTCACTTAGAATATATGAATGCTGTAGGTCCCTTTCCGCTCTCCTCTCCATCCTATCCTATCCTATCCTATCCTAATCCTATCCTATCCTATCCTATCCTATCCTATCCTATCCTAATCCTAATCCTATCCTATTGACAGAAATTAGGACGTGAATCATTAGTGCAACTCTATGTGCCTTCAGTTGTATCAGTAAGCATAAAATGTAAGGACTTAAGGCTGTCCCTTGTGGTTTAACCCCAGTTAGCAATGTACTAGACATGGTGGTACAGCAGCCATCAGTGGTCATGTGACTGTATTCAGGCCACAGGAGTCTACTTTTAGTCTTCATTCTCTGTTAGACATTTTCATGTGGACTCCTATAGGGTGAGTGGGTCCTGCTGATAAGTTCTTGGCTCTCAGTTGATAAATCAGTTATGGATCAGAATCAGGGAGTCCCACTTGGTTCAATACTGCCACTGCTGCACTTATGTGGTAGTGATAGGCACCTGTTGTTCTTCTGTCTTTCATCACAACAAAAGAGAGAGGTAAGACAAGGTAGACAGCTGCTTAATATCCTCCATCTCCAAGGCAACTATACTGAAAACCCAAAGGTACTCTTCTGGGTCTTTGAAACACCTGCAGCTTAGCTAACTATGCCAAGGACACACAGAGTCTCTGGGCCAGTCACAATGGAGTGCATTTGCCACTCATTCCTAGTCAGGCTCATTTCAGCTTCCAATACATTTAGGTCTTGAGATCTTCCTGTCACTCTGGGAATAGAAATGGGTTCCGTCCCTGTATAACTTAATGGCATAAGGTGTACACTGTTCACCAGTACCTTATACTTCTGTCAGTCCATCTGATCTACACATACCAGTAAATCTAGTTGTCCCTCTGGCTAGAGGCCAGACCTCTCTGATGCTGATCACAGGATTCTCTACTTACCTCTTGTAAAAATAGAACTCCTTCCCACAAGACCAGGAGTATGATCAGCCCTTCTATTCTATTTGGGTTACTGCCAGTTGGGGACCTTATGAGAAGAACTGCCATCGTGGATCGTTTTTCCCTGAAATTCCCACACCTATGCCTCTAGGGTCAAGGTTGATTTTCCATCCCACCTCCACACGTTCTCTCCATGGTTGCACAGAATATGACATGATGTGTACCTTCTGTATTCTCTCATGAACAAAACAACACTTGCTCCTGATAGCTGAGATGCAACTCCATACAAGTGGGTAGTGAGTCATATCTTCTTTTGATTTTCTGGAACCCCTGCAAGTTTTTACCAATTTTTCAAGAGATTTCCCATAACCAAGATGCAAGTCTGTAGGGAAAAGAGAGGTTTTATTTGTATTTCAGAGTTTGCAAGCCAGTTCTTCTACTGATGGTAACTCTTTGACTTTCCAGGTTATTACTGACAATGAGTTAGCATATGAAAATTTTGTGTTCTATTCAATTTCTACCACACGAGTTTTTTGCATTGGAATTCTGGATCTATAGGGGACTGCATGTAGTTTAGATCATAATAAATCATCCCTAGCATTGCTAAGGTCCTCAGGTACTAGATATATCTCTCCATTATGGTCCCTTTACTAGCATGACATACAACATCTTCCTTAAAAGTAATACCTTTCCTTCAGGCTTGACAGGAATTGCCTCCAGAGACAGACGACTTATGAGCCTTTTCTAACTGTCTCGTCAATGTCCCTTTCTGTAGAAACTGATGCCGTCTGCTTGACTTCTCTATCCTCTAATTCTAGGCTACTAGTCTTCTTAACACAGCTTCAGAGAAGCCAGATAATAACATGTTAAATTTTTTTCACATATCCTGCAGTTCACTCAGAGATAGGAATTTGGTGGTTACCTCTTGTTCTGTCACTTCCTCCAGTTCTTTTGTGACCCTGCTTCGTTCTCCTTTAGTAAATGAACTGAAATGCTTCATGTTCATTTCTTCTTATATATATAGAGGCAATGGGTATTGGCATGGATTGGTTCTCTGATTCAGCTACATCACCCATTGCCAGTGTCTGACTAATTGCAATGCCTGTCACAAGGGTTTGAGTAGCCACAAAGCTTCTCACTGGGCTTTGGGCAGCTGAAGTGCTTATTGCAGGGGTTGTAGAAGTCACAAATATTTGCTTAACCATAAACAAGATCTGAACGACATTCATGGTTCCTAGGAATAGGACCATGCCGGTTTCAACATCTCAAGAATATTCAAAATTTTCAGATTTCTTAAACATTATTGTAATTGTCCTGGTGGAAAAAGGGAAGATATGGGAAGACGTATTCTCTCCGAGAACAGGTAAAAGATGTAATTATTAATCATTTCCCGTAGATGGCTCCCAAAGCACAGAGTTGTCGACAATCCTGAGTACAAACACCAGATTACTTTCAGGGCTGGCAGTTCCATCATATCATAAGACAGTGTTACAAAGTTCAGCAACATGATGACCTTAGCTTCCAGAGGTGACAAATAGCACAATGGAACATACATTGCAAGAAAAGTTAAACACAACTCTGAGAACAAGCACAAAAACTCAGAAAGCAAATAAACAAAATTGTAATCAGCAATTATTAAACTTGTATAATAAATATTTACAACAAATTTTTTTTAACGTACTCTTGTCAGATCTCTCAACACTTCATGCCCCACCTTGGATGTCAAAAAGGATTATTGTGGTTTAGCCCCAGCTGGCAACTAAACATCACAAAGCTGCTGGCTCAGTCCTGTTGCCTCCCCCAGTGGGATGGGGGAGAGAACTGCAAAAATCAATGCTTATAGGCTTAAATAAGAACGGTTTGATAATAGAAATAAAGTAAAATATAATAGTAATAATGAGAAAAAAAAAAGGAGAGGAAAAAAATCCAAGAAAGACAAGAGATGAAAAAATACAATTGCTCACTACCCACTGACTTATGTCCAGTCCCTCTCTAAGCAGTGACTAGACCCTGCTGACTGACTCTCTGCACTTTATATACAAGGCGTGATATCCTACGATTTTCTTTTGGCCAGTTCAGGTCAGCTGCCCTGGCTATCCTTCTTCGCATCTTCTTGTGTACCTACTCACTGATGGAGTTTGGGAAACTGAAAGTCCTTGATTTGGGATAAGAACTACTTCAAAATGTATGCAATGGCTTCACCACAGGAAATGCCCATTTCCAGTTTTTATTCCTTGGTTTATGGTCTAGTCCTAAACTGAATCAGTCACACTTGGGAAAAAAAAAATTGAAAAAAGAAGTCAATGCCAGCAGAGAGCTTACAGCAACTTGTTGCCATTCTGTAGAGATCAGGATACTACATGAACAATTTCACCACACCAAGCAGGTTCCACATACAGGCACAGTAGAAGAATGATAGATCGGGGCCAGAGAGTCAAGTCTGAGAGCATTGTTCTGTAGTGCAGTAAATGAGGTTATGCCATGGGTAGTACCAGGACACAACGTTTATACTGCCTTCATATATCCTTGGGACTCAGAGACTGCAAGACTTATCAGTCTTACTTTTCTAATGTTTTAAATCCTGTCTTGATTTGGACATTAGGGGGCATTATAAATGACTAGAGATTGCAATAGACTCAACAGCAACTAACAGAATTTATTTTGCAAATCAAAATGTGACAATAAAGACACAAGGAACAGACAGACTGTGCTCCTCAGAGCTGGTTGCTAGGCTGGTGAAGCAAGGGAGGGAGGAAGTAAGCTGGATTGTGGAATGGCGTTGAATTCCATTCCAGGGTTCCTGAAAAATAGAAAAGTGAAAAGAAACCTCAGGGCCCCAGGGAGGAGATACCACAGCTGGTGAACAGCGTGGTCTTCAGCCCTACGCTGCCTCCGCTGTTGATTCAGCTGCACTGCTGCTTGAGCTGTGGGAAAGGCCAAGAAAGCAGAGGAGATGCCGAGATGCAGTTTCGACGACAGCAAAGCCAGAAGAGAAGGAAAACTTCTAGGCTTGCAGTTGATACAGGGTATCTATTCCCATGTGATCTTGGGGGCCCCTTTCTGGCACAGGTTGCTTCCAGATTGGCCAACGGCCCTGGGCACTTCCCCTCCATAAGACCTCACCACGAATCAATATGGCAGTGTTTCCTGCCAAAATGCCTCGTGGTTGGCGCCTGCCAAGGGGGAAGGGGCCACCATTGCTGCCTGGGGCACCCCAAGGGCCCTGGGGCCACTCCTGGCACTGGGTGCTGCCACCCCGGGTCTGCTCCTCACAGTGGCACCAGCCCCAGGCTAGCAGTGCGTGACATCACGGCCACTGCAAGGGCCACCGGCATCATGCGCCTACTGCCTGTGGCACTGCTGGTTGAGCTGCGCTTTTCGCAGCTGATGGGGAGAGCTGGCAGACCTGCTGCTGCTTGCTCTGCTGCTGCAGCAGCTGGGAGCTGCCTCCACCACCTGCATGGAGACACTGCCACTGCCGCTGCCCCGCTGCTGCCAGTGGGAATGTGGGGGTAAGCGGGGGGCTGCCACTGCCACCCCGTCACCGCACGAGTCATGGCTGCAGTATGGGAAAGGGCACTCTGCGCCATGCCTGCTGCTGCTAAGCCCACAGCAGGTGTCACAGGGTTCCTCCCCACCTCTAGCTGCACATATGGCCACCCACAAGATCCGCTGTCATCATTGTGGGAGCTGCTCTCCCACAGGGGAACCAGGACCAGGTGGTGAGGCCCTGCTGCCACTCCGCGCACCCAGGGGAAACCGCAGGGAACCAACTTGTGCCTCCCCCACCGGGCCAACTCCACGCCTGCAAGGCACTAAGATCGGTCCATCTCGTTTTCTTATAAAACACAGAGCATGGTTTAAAAGCAATCCCCCCCCTTCACTGCTCCCGCACCCCTTAACCCCCCCCACCCGAAACCAACCCTCCCCTCCCGAAGCCCTCCCCAGAAAAAACCTTTTGGAAAAGATAATCTGAGAAAAATACATTTTAAAAAAGGGGACTTATTCTACCCTATAACAAATCCCTAACACATATGGCTTCTGTAGTCAGTTGAACTACTCATCTGAATAAAGTTACTGACAGTATTATTATTTATTAAGTTTTTATTATTTTTTCTCAAATCACAATGCATTTTGAGAATTATGACATTAATTTTATTTGCTTTGTGAGTAATTTTATTTATATTGGAGAACTCAATAACAGTTGGATTTAACTCCATTTGTCTTTTTCTTTCCAATTTTGATAAAGTAATTCTTTAAGCCAAGAATGCAGTGACACCTTTTTTCAAACTAGTTTGATAAAGCTTTAATGTTTAAAGAATGTATTTAAATTACACCATAAATTCCTGCCATTCTTTGCTGACCTCAGCTTTTACACAATGTCAAACGCAATCACTTTACATATAAGGTGCATCTATGTTAGTAACTTAAACAGAACCAGGCAGCCAATGCTCTCAGGTCTGAAATTCAATTGTCTGTATTTTTAAGCCCTTAGACCATTCCCTGGAACAATTTTGATCTAAGCCAAATAGCAAGTTCTTAACTAATTCATGGCTATATTTTTAGAAGTTGAATATTCCATGTATTGTGTCTAAATGTCAGCTGGCAGATTGCATGTAGCCACTCTCTTTCCTAGAAAGGTTTCTGGGTTCTGTTTAATCAGATATTGCTATTCACATAACTAGCTTTTGAGATTGAAGATTTTCATCTATCATGTTCTTCTGGTGATATCCTAAGTACAAATTGGTGTACTTTGAAAAGATTTTAACTACTTTGAAGGAAGACTTTTTCAGTGTGAATGTTTGTTCTTTATAGGGAAATGTGTATTAGTTATATGGAAACTTATAAGCACACTAAAATCATGAAAGGTCTGGCATATATTTTAAAGTTAGTTTCTTCAGACAGCTTTCATGAAACACTAACCAGTTTTGATTATAACATCTTCCATGGGAGGATCTCAAAGTATTGCTGAAACATTAATAAATGAGTCAGTGAAACCTTATAATGTATCAATAAGGTCGGGAAGATTGAAAGCTGGATTTATCATTTGTTATTAGTACAATTACACAGCTCTGGGAAGAGAAAAGTCAAGTAAAACAAAAATGCCACAGTCTGCCTAAGGGGATATCCTCACCATATGATGAGAAAAGTTTAGTAAAGAGTAATTAGTCTACTTCCTAAACACTAGTGAATGAAACTCCCATTAGTACTAGACTCCAGCCCTCTATTTTCTCTGTATTACAGAGTTTTATCTCCCATTATTCATATGTCCAAGTTCTGCATTAAAAATGAAGTGTCTAATCCTTGATAGTAATCACAGTTCCTTTATGGCGCTGTTTCCCAAAGCTGTTTTGCTCTGTCCTCTCTCCTAATGAACAGACTTTACTATTGAAAGTCCCTTCATTTCAGTTGGAAAATGGAGATAGTCCAGACGTTCATACCAATAGGGGTTCCCAGAAGACTTTTTTTATGGGAATGAAGCAGTTGTCACTGCAGTGCAGGCATAAGATTTGGGCCAGGCATAAATGCATTCAGTAGATGGTGTGGACCCCGTCCTCAGCATAGTTCACTTTAATGAGTACCTACTATATGATGACCAATATCAACCACAACATCACTGAACAGCTTGGCTCAGACACCTTTCTGAACATCTCTCACTTGCTACAAGCTTTTCCTTGTTATAAAAAGATGCACTGGATAAACAGAGATTGCACAAAATAAGAAGCAGCGATTGTATCTTCATAATTTTCCTTCATTATTTTTAAAGAGAACTTCAGTATTGTGTGACAACAGTGTTGTGTGACTATCAGCTCTCCTGACCATATGTTACATTTATTTTGATTACTCCATCTTTGCTTTTGCAGCATAGTGAGTATTTTGATTATATATAGTTCTTGCCATTTTTTCTAGGATGGCTATTTTTTCAAGCCTTCCTCACGGAACAAAATATAGGAAACTATTTTCAACAGCCTTTATGCCTTGGTGAATAAATAGATTTCTAGAAGATTTATACAGATTTATACATACATTATCACTATTCGCTGCAGGCTGGACAGAGTTATGTTATTATTTTTCCTATTACCTTAAATTGCAGTATAAAATTCTTTTTTCAAAAAGTCTTCAAAATATCTGAGCAAGTTAGAGTGCAGAAATAGTTATAGCCACAAGAGAGAGCTCTTGTAAAAACTTAAAGCTACTTGAGAAATAAGTACATTTTGTTCATTAACAAAGAAAAATAGTTTTCATAATTAGTGTTTACTTTAATTATTATATTTCAGGAAATTAAACACTGATGTAAATTAGCATGGTATTCCTAATTCAATTTATATTAATCTTTTTATTTGTTTTTAATTAAAGCCAAGAACTAATAAATAATATACATAGCTCCTTTTTTTTTTAATAAAAAAACTATGTTATGCAATTGTATTTTCTCTAAAATTTGATCCTTTGCTCTTTGTTGCTTATACAAAGCAATGCCTGTCAGAGACAAACTAGATCAATTCATTATGAAAATGCAGCACTACTCACAATAATGTGTTTGCTTTACAGAAAGAGGTTTATATCAGCTAAAGTCCTTTGTGCTTAAATTAGCGCCCTTTGTGGCTTAAATTAAACATTTTTAGGCACTTAAATACCAATTTATGTCTTTAGCAGAACATACCTCTCCATGTCCTAGAAAAGGATGCTTGGTAAATGCAGAATAGAGCATGATACACATAGTTACTTAACACAATGGAATTACGCAATCTAGCGGTAACTATGTCTTGGTGACAGACACTACCTTGTTCAAAAACAAACAGTATTTTGTAGAGAGAACACAGGATCACATGGGACGTAGATCTTCCTTCTTGGTTTGAGCTACCTAGATTTGTTGAAGATCAAAGTACAATGCTGCCCTAGTTTATGTCAGTGACTGAATCAGTACAAATGTGTATCTTTTGCTGTCACACCTTGCCTTCATAAAAATCATTTAAATCCTGAGGAAAGAAGTTACTTTTGCTATCTGTTTCCCAGAGAACTGTTCCCCTGACTAGAGGACTTGGGCAGTAATTACATTTAGCCCCTTGAAGTTCAATTTGTATTTACAAAGCAGAAAACCGCATCAGTTGGAGAATGTAATCTTTCATGTTTACAACCTTTTCTCAGCACTTCTGATGACATACTTTATTTTAGTTTCATTAAAATCAGTGGTAAAGCTGTTTATTCCAGTCACTGCAGGATCTGGCCATTAATATGTTAATTTCTAATCTTCCCTTCGAAATTCCACCATCTGTTTGTTGGGGTTTTTTTTCCTGTTTTGCATTAAAAAAATATGTGTTTAACAGACGTATTCTCAGTTACTAATGTTATTACTTTCCTTATGCCTGATTCTCTTCGGCTGAACTTTCCAGATGGTATCCAAGATCCAAGCATCTTTACTTTAGATTCTTCATTTTAAAGTTGCTACTGCATGACAAATATGGAATTAGAATAACAATCTTTCCCAGGTACCAAAATAGCTCACCGTTCTGATCTCATTATTTTCTTCCATTATTCCTCTAAATGTAATAGCTTTCTGTCCTCAAATTGCAGTGCTTAAAATATCTATGACTCATTAATTGTAAAAAAATTGTCTTCTTATTCATTAGCAGTAGAGCTTTTCAGTGAATGTCCCAGCAGTGTCTCAAGACAATTTCGATAAAAACCATTATATTTTCTGTCTAGCAGGAATTAATTTGAAATTTTGCCCTTTTGCATAGGAACAATGGAGAATTGTTGTCATTTGATGTAGTATGGAAATGACTTTTGCACCTCTAATCTGCAGATCAGATATTGTCAACATTCCCCTTATGACCAAGGAAGTCACAATTCAGTCAAGTACTTAAACAGATGTTTTTACTTAATTGTGTAATTTTGCAGTAATTATGAATATATTTAAAGCTACACTTGTGTTCAGTACATTGGCTTCAAAGAATTTGTTATTTGAATGGAAAGAATTTTCTTTCTTTTAAACGAAAGATTACGAGGCTTCATTTTCCCTAGTAGACAATAAAGTAGTAGACACTAAATATAGATCACTAAATTCTAAGACTAGAAATAAGCTTCACTCCATAACAAATACTGAGTAGCAAGTGGAATCATAGGACAAGAAAAGATTGCATGACTTATGATAATCAGTAATTACAGACTTCAGTAAAATACATATTTAATCAGAATTATTATAGAAAATAAATTGTTTTATATGTTCCATAAGTTTATAGAACATGCACAATCATATTTTAAGTTTCCTTTCTCTTTCCAGACAACTTCATAATACTTCCTTATATTCAACGTGGAGGGAAGAAAAAAAAAAAATTAAAAAAAAGAGCAAAAAGGTTATATTTGGGTTTCAGCTAAGGAAAAGGGAAAACCTCTCTTTTTCAGAAATACAACTGCACTTTTACTTAAAGTCTCTTGACATGAACATAAGCCTTTTATAGATCCCGTACAGAGTTTTAAAAGTCATTGAAGCCAGTCAGACTAAACCATGGTTACTGCTAAAACTGATGATGAAAGTTTTAAGTTACAGGATGTCTAGTTTATTTTTCTAGTCACTTCTTTTGTGCCTGGTTTCAAGGTACTTTTTCAGCTACAGCAGAAGCTGTTTTCAGAACACTGAATGTCAGTCAGGCAAGTTCCTGCTTACATACTAAATATGTGCAAACATGCTTATAGTAATGCCAAATAATATTGGTGCATTTTGTCTGCATTAATTTCTAGCTATGGTCAGGCTCTTATATTTGCATCTGTGGAAGGTTGTTTCCAGGTGTGAATATGCCTTGCACCCGTTGTCTGTAGTCATACAGTAGGTGTTTGAGCACAACAGTGGTGCACCCATGTGATATCCTTGCAGGTGTAATCATGGCCAAAGTAAGTTCTGGGACACATTTATGGAATAACATCTACAACGTAGATGCAAGGTCCTTCAGAGCCTGATTTTTTAGAATGTCATTACTGGTAATGATACAGCTGACACAGACTACATCCCTGGTAAACTGCAACATGAGTATATGGTCCTAGAAACAAAAATTCATGATGTCAAATCAAGTGCAGGTCCCTATCACTTGCTAATGCAGCAGATGGCTATGTGAGTGCAATGAAAGATAAGGCAAGCTATGCTATGAGAAGTCAGGAGTGGAAAATCTCTTAATCGTTTTCAGCAACCAGAAGAACCCCCAAAATACTAAATATTTAGAGCAACATTAATAAAAAAAAGAAAATTTACAGAAAATGTATTGAAGGACATCTGAAGAGATGAGCTTCTTGCATGTAACTATCATGTCCTGAGTAATTTTAGTTGTTTTACAGTGAAAAATGCTTTTGTTATTATTGCTAATAATTTGTTTATGAGCAGTGTGTGTTCACAGATTCTATATTCACATAGATCTCCTTCCATTTTTTTCCACTCAGAAGAATCTTGTTTTTCAACACTTATTTTACTTGACTTAACTAGCCGTAGGTTTTTACTCTTATATTTTAAAAGCTGTTCTCTATTCATCTTTACTTCTTCCAGTTCAAACTGACCACACACAACCAGAACTGGATGCAACCAAAGGCAGACTAACATTGACTTCTGTAAATATGTAACTAATATTTCTAGGCTATTTATTTGTTTGCTTGTTTGTTTGNCTGCTTAAGGGTTTTTTTTTAGCTGACAAATGCAATTTTTTTTTCTGCCAGGGTATGTTAATGTGTTATTTAATATGTTAGTTCTTTTAGTAGTGTGAATATAATTTTTTTCAGATATCCAATATAATCGTTACAAAAAGACCAAAATTAACTTACAACTCACATATGATTTCTAATACCATTTTCTCATTGTCTTTAGATTGCATTTCCACTGGTGTTACATGCATCATTATTATTGAAAAAAAAAGCAAAATATGTGTTTATTATGTTGGTAACACCTATACAGTTCATAATCTCTGTCTTTTCCTCCACAGATTCTGGTCCTTTTATCTCTTCATCCTCTTTCCACATATGTCTGTGGAGACTCTTTTTACCCTTCATTTTATTTTCTTTAAATCTTTCTTTGAATTTTACTTTTTGAACTTTTGAGATACAGTTGTCCTAATCATAGACTCACCGAATCACAGAATGGTTGAGGCTGACCTTGGGAGTTCACCTGGTCAAACTATCCTGCTCAAGTTAGAGCACCNTAATATTTCTAGGCTATTTATTTGTTTGCTTGTTTGTTTGTTTGTTTGACCTGAAGTTCTAGAACTTCACTGTGAAAACAGTGGACAGTTTACTATTTCTCTTTACCTGTCATGGCCTCTAGAAAATTAGCCACTAGTTTAGAGAGATCTTATGCACTTCATATTACAACACAATTTCTGTGACATCAATTTTCAGCATAATTTGTTTCTTCCAGAGTAATGATCTGCTCTTCACAGCCTTGGTCAAATTTTTCAACCTTGTTTTACATGGATCTTATGACCTATTCCTGAAAATAGAGCCAATTAGGAAAATATTAAATATTTATTGCTATATTGAACTTAAGAGACACTTCAGTCTTCCTCTCATTCCAGTAACCTATATCAAATAATCACCAAAAAGTCTTTTATGAATTTTTAAATTTTTTAATTAATTGATGGAAGATCTGAACTTTTTTTTTTTTTAATAGTACCATGCTATTTAGATACCAAGTATTTTCAATTATCCTTATCTTAAAAATTATCCTATTTGGAAAGCTGTTTAATAATTTAAATGTGATATGTATTCAATAAACCCATTGTGTATCATTGTCCATATCATCTGTCTCTGATAATACTGATGTCCTTGATAAAAACTATTTAAAAAAACCCATGATTCACTTATAAAAAAGTAGCAGACTTGTCTCATTCTGCTTAAGGGTTTTTTTTTAGCTGACAAATGCAATTTTTTTTTCTGCCAGGGTATGTTAATGTGTTATTTAATATGTTAGTTCTTTTAGTAGTGTGAATATAATTTTTTTCAGATATCCAATATAATCGTTACAAAAAGACCAAAATTAACTTACAACTCACATATGATTTCTAATACCATTTTCTCATTGTCTTTAGATTGCATTTCCACTGGTGTTACATGCATCATTATTATTGAAAAAAAAAGCAAATATGTGTTTATTATGTTGGTAACACCTATACAGTTCATAATCTCTGTCTTTTCCTCCACAGATTCTGGTCCTTTTATCTCTTCATCCTCTTTCCACATATGTCTGTGGAGACTCTTTTTACCCTTCATTTTATTTTCTTTAAATCTTTCTTTGAATTTTACTTTTTGAACTTTTGAGATACAGTTGTCCTAATCATAGACTCACCGAATCACAGAATGGTTGAGGCTGACCTTGGGAGTTCACCTGGTCAAACTATCCTGCTCAAGTTAGAGCACCTTGAGCCAGCTGCTCAGGACAGTGTCGAGTTGGCTTTTGAATATCTCCACAGATGAGACTCCATAGATTTGTTAGTCAAACTGTACCACTGCTTCAGTTACCCTGACAGTAAAATAGATTTTCCTGATGTTCAGAAGTCCTATCAGTGGAGAAAACTGTAAAGAGCCTTACCTTTTCTTCTTTACACCCTCCCTTTAAATATTTTTATACATTGATAAGATCCTCCTAAGGTAAAACTTGCAGGACAAGAAGAAATGCCCTCAAGCTGAACAAGGGGATGTTTAGATTGGATATTAGAAAAAATTTCTTCTCTGAAAGAGTAAGCATTGGAATAGGCTTCCCGGAAAAGTGGGCCATCCTCAAACTGTTCATTTTCTATGTAGAGACTGGATGTCCTGAGTCTGCTAGACAGGTTTCTCATCAACCTACCTCTCACTGGACAAGAGAACTGTACTTACTAAATCCTGTGCTCTTGCACAGGAGGTCTAAGAAAAACCATTTTGCCCTATGAGCAGCCTTAGACTAAAAAACTCTTCTTTCCACCCCCCCCTCCCCTCCAAGCAATATGAACTGTATGAGACAAACTTTTTTATTTTATTCTCTTTTTTCCCAATTTTTGGTTTTATTTTAGCTGGCTTCTAAACAGCTTTCCTCACTCAAAGGTATTGTTAATATTATGTTTCAGGTAAAATAACCAGCAAGTGGAACTTCAGTGAAAGTTATACCATTCTATTTCAAATTTTCTTAAAATTCATCCTGAAATAGATGAATACTGAAGTATGAGCATGCCTTTAATTAATGACTATGTCTATTAACTCCTGGCTACATTGAGCTGAAGCATATCCAACATCTGTAACTGTAGGGGAGACACAGAAAAGTATGCATCTGGCATAGAGTATTTTTGAAGCTGTACTACTATGACAACTAAGATGCGTATTTGCTCTAGTACAAAGAGTTTTTATATTACATTTATACATCAGTTGTCTTCATTTTTTGACTTTCAATATTTTTGACCCTTTAATAAGCATCAACCCCTTATTTCAACAGAGAGTTCTGCCTTCTGGACCCCCTGTCAATTTTATATTTTATTTTAAATTATATTTAATATTCCATATTAATGGCATGAGAATGTTTGAGTGACATATCTATGTATTTTACAAATTTTCCTGGAGCAACTCAAAATGTAGTGTTTTCAAAGGTTACAAATATTTTTTTACGCACAATTAACACACCACCATATTGTCATATATTTGCCTTAAGCTGGAACAAAATCCCTTGCAGGAGCCAAATGTAGAGATGAACACTTTTTTGCTATGGTAACTACAACTTTCCCTAACATCTGACAAGAAGAGAGGATCTTTTCTGCAGTGCAATTAAAGGTATGTAATTTTTATCCAGAAGAAATTGTTCCTGCTTATTAGCTGTTAATATATTCCAGACTCTTCTAGAAATTATTTTTCACTTTTGGAAGATTCTGACTTTTATTAGGTACTACTGCATGGCAGACACACAGCTAAGTTCATTCATAGTGAGTACCATGCTGAGGATTTTGTTTGTTCTTTTGCTGTTGGAACCAAGAGAGTATTGATGCTTAGTAGCATGGGCTGAAACTCATTAATGTGCCTAGACGTGTTTTTTAGATAACACCCTACTGAAGATTTTCTCCCTACAGCCTCATCACCTGCATCATTTTTATGATGTACTTTTTCTGTAAACTTCTTGCAAAGCACCTACAAGTCCTCCTCAGCACTCTACATTAATCTTCTTTTGTATGTTTGCTCCTTCAGTAAAGTTAACAGTGTGTGCATTCATCTCTCTGCATCTTTGCTGTGATTCTGTTATACCAATACTCTTTCCTGGGACCTAAGAGCCCTCTTACTTTCGTATTATGTCTCAAAGTGTTCTGGTTAGTCATGTAATTTTTGAGTTCCTAAGATTGCTTCAGAATGTACAACATTTAGTTGATATTTGAAACCTGGACTATCTTGTTATGGTGATTTTGTTCACAATGCAATCCTCAGATTTCAGGGTTTTGATGCTACAGAGATATCTCTCATCTGGAAACATTCTCTGAAGATGTATTGCATTAGAAAATGAACCTAAAGTACAAACACATATGTTTGAATGATACATGTTTGAATGATTAATGATAAGATTTTAAGTTTACACTTCAATTTTACCCCCAGTGTTAGTATTTGATACTGATCCTCTGTTGTCCTATACTTATAGCATATCTCTCTCTCTCTTACTTGCCTTCAGTCTCTACAGCTAACATCATCCTTTATACATCATGCAATATATAACCAAAAAATTGTCCCTCCTATATGTTAAGAAGTGTCAGTGAAGGCAGTTCCAAATGTTTATGAGTCATCTACATACATATTAAAAACTTAGAGAGATTAGGGGAAAGGAAATGAGAGGGACACTGAACTTAACTTCCTGATAATAGAACTTGCATCACTATTATCATGCAGTTACTTTCCCTTTAACTCTTTTTTTCTGTCATCGTGGCAATGGAAATATGTAATCAATGTTGTTTACTTTCATGTTTGGTGATTTCCCAAATTTTGAAAGTATCTATTATTAGGCAGACTCAACTTATGTTACTTACTCCCTGTCTCACACTTTTAACCATATTAGAAAATTATAAGAGGGATAGAAGGAAAAGGAATAAAATATGAAAGAATAATATGAAAAATGATCATGTTAAAAAGCGTGAATTTTAATAGATCTTGAGACCGAACACCTTACATATTATATTTGCCTTTAAAGACTTTCAGTAACATTTCTCTCTTTTCTATGTTTTTGTTTGTTTTTTTTAAATATTTGCAATTTACTCGGATCCCATTCAGTTCGATAGTTGTTAAATGTCTAGTGGAAATGATCCTCAGAAACAAGTTTTTTTTCCCTGACCTTGATCTGAACTGAATTATTTTGATGAAGATGATAGTCATCTCTGTCTAAATATATTGTCTGTACTTCAGTGTAAAACTTGTTTCTGGGACTCTTCTGTCTTCACACAGAAGATTTAAGGAAACACTACAGCAGGAAAGAAATCTTGATGTTAGGCTAGAAATAGAAGGTACTTAGTATACATCAATGGTCTTGATGTCTAGTACAAGCCAAAGAATCACAGAATGGTTGAGGTTGGAAGGATCCTCTGCAGATTGTCTCATCCAGCCACCTCCTCAAAGAATCAGCTAGAGCAGCTTACCCGAGAAAAAAAATCTAAGATATTCAAGTTCTGAATGTCTCCAAAAACAGAAACTCCACAGTCTCACCGGACATCCTATTTCAAAGTTTGATAACTCACAACAAAAAGTGTGGAGGATTTAATTGCATGTTTAACTGGATTTCCTATATCCTAATTTCTGTCCATTGCCTCTTGTTCTTTTTCCTGGATAACACAGAAAATAGTCTGGCTCCAAAGTCTTTACTGCCCTCCTCCTTTGCTCAAATCAGGTATCTATACATATGCATTGGATTACCCTGAACCTTCTCTCTCCCAGGCTGAATAGTCTCAGGTCTCTCAACCTCTCCTCAGTGACTTAAACTAAGAGAGAGTGGCTCTTTCTTAGTCTCTCTCCAATAAATCCTTATATTTCTTGTACTGGGTTTCCCAGAGCTGGATGCACATTTTAATTGTTGCTTCATCAACAGTAAGGGGCAGGATCACCTTCCTGGACCTTCTGGCAACAGTTTTCCTAATGAAGCCCAGGATACCACTTGCCTTCTGTTGGTGCAAGGGCACACTGCTATCTCCTTTTCAGTTTGGTATCTGCTAGTGCCCCAGATTCATTTTTACAAAACTGCTTTCCAGATGGTCAGCAGCAAGCATTTACTGGTACAGGAGCTTATTTCTCCACTGGAATTTCCCTAGGGAAATGTGCATTTGATTTTGCTGAACTTCATTAGATTCTTATCTGTCCAAGTCTCTAGACATCCATTGGGTGTATTAGTCACTCCTCCTAGTTTTATGTCACCTACAAACTTGCTGAGGGTGCAGCCAGTCCTATTGTCTGGGTCACTAACAGATATGTTAAAACAGCATGGGCCCCAATACTGATTCCTGACACACGCTGCTGGTGACTGGGTTTTGGTTTTTGTTTTTTTTGTTGTTTGGGTTTTTATTTTTGGTTTTTTTTGTGTGTGTGTGTGTTTTTTTTGTTTTGTTTTGTTTTGGTTTGGGTTTTTTGTATTGTGTTTGCATGATCAGGTTTTGGTACTGAGGTTAGGCTATGTTTTGCCAGGGGATGAGGGTCACCACAAGAAACACAGACAACAACTTTAAGGAAAAAGTATATACATTTATTATGATTAAAAACAGCAAAGGATTACAAATGAAACAATTACAGGAAGGATTACAAAAGGGTAAACTTAGCAATGTACCTAATAACTGCTACCAGATTGTCTATAGTGATTAAGAAAGATACATGACTGCTTTCGCTTTAATACATTCCCATCATCCAGACCTGTACATCAGCTGAGGAGCCCTGGTCGCATCGAAGGGTTGGAAAACTACTCCTGGTAACTGAGAAATCCTACACAGTGCATACACTTGTAGGTGAGGTTTCCATCTTTGCTGCAAAAGGGACCAGCTTTTATATTGTTAAATAAACAAGCTTACATCATTATTAGTACAGAAAATATCTGGCTTTCTTNTTATTATTACAGAAAATATCTGGCTTTCTTCTCTCTTTGAGTTTCACCCAAAGCATGGCCAGGGCTTAGAGGGAGTCAATTTCGGACCATTTTCTATGGAACAAGGCCACCTACTTCCATGGCCTTGATCAATTTCTAAACACAGGGAAATAGATGCATTCATATCTCATTAATAGACAGATACAAATCTTCACTAAAAAGTGGATACCAATATCTCTTACTAACAAGCACACGTGTTTACACAGGTGCAGTTGTACTATATGGAATGTTGGCTAATAAGCAGATATGTGACTAAATATAACATTGGTTGGAAGGTTCATCTAGAAGTCAAGTCTGGCTCAGGGCCTGTTGTTCAGGCCTCAGGACTTCAGACTACAGGGTGTCTTCTCTGACAGAAATTACTGTCATGTCCAATAGAGCCACTTCCAGGTGACTCCAGGAAAAACACTGCTGGCCAAGGCTGGGCCAATCGGCAATGCTGGTAGCATCTCTCTTACAGCATATTTAAGAAGGAAGAAAAGTTATTGTGCTGATGNCTCAGTGACTTAAACTAAGAGAGAGTGGCTCTTTCTTAGTCTCTCTCCAATAAATCCTTATATTTCTTGTACTGGGTTTCCCAGAGCTGGATGCACATTTTAATTGTTGCTTCATCAACAGTAAGGGGCAGGATCACCTTCCTGGACCTTCTGGCAACAGTTTTCCTAATGAAGCCCAGGATACCACTTGCCTTCTGTTGGTGCAAGGGCACACTGCTATCTCCTTTTCAGTTTGGTATCTGCTAGTGCCCCAGATTCATTTTTACAAAACTGCTTTCCAGATGGTCAGCAGCAAGCATTTACTGGTACAGGAGCTTATTTCTCCACTGGAATTTCCCTAGGGAAATGTGCATTTGATTTTGCTGAACTTCATTAGATTCTTATCTGTCCAAGTCTCTAGACATCCATTGGGTGTATTAGTCACTCCTCCTAGTTTTATGTCACCTACAAACTTGCTGAGGGTGCAGCCAGTCCTATTGTCTGGGTCACTAACAGATATGTTAAAACAGCATGGGCCCCAATACTGATTCCTGACACACGCTGCTGGTGACTGGGTTTTGGTTTTTGTTTTTTTGTTGTTTGGGTTTTTATTTTTGGTTTTTTTTGTGTGTGTGTGTGTTTTTTTTGTTTTGTTTTGTTTTGGTTTGGGTTTTTTGTATTGTGTTTGCATGATCAGGTTTTGGTACTGAGGTTAGGCTATGTTTTGCCAGGGGATGAGGGTCACCACAAGAAACACAGACAACAACTTTAAGGAAAAAGTATATACATTTATTATGATTAAAAACAGCAAAGGATTACAAATGAAACAATTACAGGAAGGATTACAAAAGGGTAAACTTAGCAATGTACCTAATAACTACTACCAGATTGTCTATAGTGATTAAGAAAGATACATGACTGCTTTCGCTTTAATACATTCCCATCATCCAGACCTGTACATCAGCTGAGGAGCCCTGGTCGCATCGAAGGGTTGGAAAACTACTCCTGGTAACTGAGAAATCCTACACAGTGCATACACTTGTAGGTGAGGTTTCCATCTTTGCTGCAAAAGGGACCAGCTTTTATATTGTTAAATAAACAAGCTTACATCATTATTAGTACAGAAAATATCTGGCTTTCTTCTCTCTTTGAGTTTCACCCAAAGCATGGCCAGGGCTTAGAGGGAGTCAATTTCGGACCATTTTCTATGGAACAAGGCCACCTACTTCCATGGCCTTGATCAATTTCTAAACACAGGGAAATAGATGCATTCATATCTCATTAATAGACAGATACAAATCTTCACTAAAAAGTGGATACCAATATCTCTTACTAACAAGCACACGTGTTTACACAGGTGCAGTTGTACTATATGGAATGTTGGCTAATAAGCAGATATGTGACTAAATATAACATTGGTTGGAAGGTTCATCTAGAAGTCAAGTCTGGCTCAGGGCCTGTTGTTCAGGCCTCAGGACTTCAGACTACAGGGTGTCTTCTCTGACAGAAATTACTGTCATGTCCAATAGAGCCACTTCCAGGTGACTCCAGGAAAAACACTGCTGGCCAAGGCTGGGCCAATCGGCAATGCTGGTAGCATCTCTCTTACAGCATATTTAAGAAGGAAGAAAAGTTATTGTGCTGATGTAATTGCTCTGAGAGAGGAGAAGAGTGAGAACATGTGAGAGGAACAAATATGCAAACACCAAGATCAGTGAAGAAGGAGGAAGAGGAGATGGTCCATGTACTGGAGCTGAGATCCCCCTGCAGGCTGTGATGAAGACCATGGGGAAGAAGCTGTGACCCTGCAGCCCATGTTGGTCCACGGCAGCACAGAGATCCACCTGCAGCCCATGGAGGAGACCCACGCTGGAGCAAGTGGAGGCCTGAAAGAAGGATGTGAACCTGTGGGAAACCTGTGCAGGAGTAGCCTTGTGGCAGAGACCTGCAGACCCATGGAGAGAGGAGCCTACATTAGAGCAGGTTTGCTGGTAGGACTAGTGCTCCTGCAGGGGACCCACTGGAGCAACCTGCGCTTGAAGGACTGCACCGTAGGAAAGGTACCCATTTTGGAGTAGTTCATGAAGAACTGTAACCTGTGGGAAGGCCTCCCATTGGTGAAGTTCATTGAAAACTGTCTCCTGTGGGAGAGACCTCACACTGAAGCAGGGGAAGGACTCCTCTCTCTGAGCACTGGCAGAAACAACATGTGATGAACTTTACCATGCACTGCTAGGGCAGAGGAGGTAGAGCTCAAGAAGGAGGGAGTGGTGGTGGTAAGGTGTTTTTAATATTTGTTTTACTTCTCATTATTCTACTTTGATTTTGATGAGTAATAAATTCATTTAATATCTCCAAGCTGAGTCTGTTTTGCCTGTGATGCTAACCAGTAAGTGATCTCTCCTTGTCCTTACCTCAACTCATGAACCTTTTGTTAAATTTTCTCTCCCCGGTCCAGTTCTGGACAGGAGTGATAGAGTGGCTTTGGTGGGCACCTGGCATCCACACAGGACTTCGTTCTGCTGATGGTGACCCAAGACCATCAACATCATACAAAAGTCAGTGTATGGCTGCTTATACAGATTTAGCTAAAGCTTCATCATCACTCCTAATGCCACAGTAGCGTTCAGTTTTTCACAAGAAACAAACAGCTAATTTTAAATACTTTGAAACACTGTTAATCGTACTTGAAGTTTTTAATTATGCACAATAATTTTGTAATGTTCTAAACATAATGTATTTATGAAATAGTTAATCTATTTGTATACAAGTAAATGTAATCATGTTAATGCTGTAAAGACAAATTAAAGCACCATATTTCCTCATTATATAAATATCCAATTCCAGAATTAAAATACCCTATAATGTAATTAAAAAATAAATGCAGCATTTTCCAAAAGGCATATTATCATCACTAGCACATAATCTTGCCAAGTTGCTATCATAATTCTGAATAAATATCTAATTCTGAATAAATGTATCATAAAATTCTAAGGGGACCAAGGGAAGAAAAAGATTAGAGAAAGCAGCTCTAGAAGAGCAGCCTCATATACTTCAACAGAAATTGGAATATATTTGGACATCAGATTATCAGAATACATGGAAAAACTCCATTCTCATCACAGATACAGGGAGCCATGAGTTAAGTTGGAAGTTCTGTGTGAGTGTCTCATAGGGCAAAGTGCAAGATGTAACAAGTTACCATGGGGAAAATGGCAGTTCTCCATCAGCTGGTCACCACACAGGTAGTAAAGAACTAAGGTTGAGACTTTCTTCTGCGCAATGACAAATTTTGGGTTTTGTCTGTGTGAGGGTTTTCTCCTTATATGTCCTGACTGAGAGACAAAGCATAAGCTATCAATTAAATTATATGTGAACCAAGGCTGTCTAACTTGCATGAATCTGCCGTTCGACTCAGAATGCATGTCTTAACTGCACCAACTTACTGCCTGGATTCATTATCCAAAAACTTGTTTTGTCTCTGCATTACACATTTTTAAAATTCTGTCCACCACAGTCACATTTTTCTATCTACTGTATGAATCAGTCCTTACAATTTCCTACTGCCATGCAGACAAAACTGAAATGTTTGGCTTTGCAAATCATGATTAGAAGTGTTATCCAATAAACCTGTTGCAATTTAACTCTGAGTTGGCAGAGCAGGAGAAAAGGGGAGGTGGAAAATGGTACTTGGGAGATGAAAGGCACAGAAAATGTAATTGCATATCCAGTATGGAACAAATCATAATTGAAATGCACTCACATATCCATTTCATATCTAGTAGAATGAGTTATCTGAAACAAGGTCAAGACTCAGGGACAGATGTTCTTATACTTGTGATATAATAAAGCAGCTACAGGGACACTGTACTGGATATAACAGGTAGGCTGTCTGGGTATCTGGTGGCTGCAGGATGGATTCTGTGAAGGAGGCTCTAAGCTACTCTGGATCAGTCACAGCTGGTTTTGACAACCTCTGACACTACTGTAAACAACTCATCTTTCACCAAAACTGCAGAAAGGCAGGTGAGCCCCCAGTGCCCTGACTCATACCATGCAGTAGTTATTGGAGGCATGAGAAAATTTAGAAAACCCCTCCAGAGAAATGGAGGGGACATCAGGAAAGAAACATCATTGGGGAAAAAGATGAAGCTGCACAATTGAAAAGAAGCATTCCATGCCAGAGGAAGCACCTCTGAGGAACTGCAGACTGAAGGCAATATAGGTCACAGAAGAGAAACCTCCAAAGGAGCTACAGCTGTGAGTGATCCATGCATAGGAATAGGGAAGCAGAAAGGACCAGAAGAAATAAAACATTGTTCATTGACCCCACACTCACACATGTACTGAAGGATCGGAGAGAGACAAGTATAATGTGAGTTGAAAACAAGGGATTTTGAGATGTAGAAGGAGGAGCACTCAAGATGAGCAAAAGAATGAAAAGTATTTCTTTGTTAGGTCATGTTTTCTCAATACCTAGATCAATAGTTATTTTTTAATTAATTGGCAATAAATTAGACTAAGTAAGATTCTCTGAATTAAAACTTTTGTCCACAACAACTACCACACCATACCTGAGGTGTCTGGCTTATCATGGACACTGCAGAAAAGGAGACAAACCTGGAAATAGCTGCAAGACTTGATGAAAAGAGACTTAAACTGGTAGAAAGAAAAGCTGTTTTGGTCAGTAGCAGGAAGCTTTCCAATTCACTTTGGGCCTTGAATGTTTTTTACCAGTGAGGCAAGACCATAGGTGGAACCAGAAATTAGCAATGTGAACCATTAGGTGACAGAATCACTTAAGAAGGCATGGAGGGACATGAAGCTGTAGAATACAAAGCACTATCAAAAATCCTGTGTTGGTGATCTAATAACATCTGACTTGTCCAATACTGGACCAATGAATCAAGTAGGGGAACCAGGCAAATACTGGAGGCAGTTGTGCTAACCAATCACATAAACTGTAGGGGTGCATGATTGGGACCCCTCAACCAATGATTTTGTGAGATTCATCGCATGATCATACAAGAAACATATAAAAATCTGTGCATAATGCTATTCCTTGCTTGCAATGTGACTGTGGCCTGTGTCAGTCTGCGTCTCTGGCTTGGGATCATGCCGATGGCAGCCATAAAGGATAAGGTAGTCTCGTCAGTGTTCTCACTGGGGAACCATCTGTACAAGAAAAAACTCCTGATGTTTCTCCAGTACAATGTTCCCAATTGCATCAGTTTTCTCCGTCATGATTTCTGCTAGTACATCACTTTGTTCAACTTTACAAAGTCTATCTGGTCTTTAAGACCAGAGATACAAATATTAAGAGTTTAATATTTGGCAAATGAAAGAAAATGCGAATTTGTTTGTCTCAGGTGCTGGCTACACATGTCCTTGCTCTGCTGCCTGAAATAACCCTAATCTTTGAGATTTTGAAGCCATGACTAGAAGACTTTCTTTTCTAGCTTTTATTCTTGTGTGGTTTTCCAGTTTCAAAATTTTGAAATAATATCTTTGCACACCACAAGGCCAGTGTTTTTATGGTAGCATAGGTGTTTTTATGAATACCAAAATGTGATACAAATACATGTGCAGGTGTCAGAGAATACAAAGCCTAGAAGTCTATGATATGTATGTGATTAAAGAGAACCCTAGCTATTACTTTTGTGAGTAATTGTGCATACCTGTCGCCTTTGAAATTGCACAGTGTTGAAACATAGAAAAGTAGAATTGTGGATGGTCCAGGAAGATATTGTTCAAGCTTGCTTCATAATATTTTTCTTTAGTAGTTCAAATATACAGAATTATTTTCCTTAAAACTCATGTTAAAACTGGATCTCAGAAGGAAAACCTCTGAGACAAGGAATTTTTTAACATATTCTGAAAGTGTTTCATACCAATTATTATCAGAAACATTAATTTACTGCTGAAGTCTAAATGTAAAAAGTGAAAGTCTGACAGTCTCATTTGTATATGACTTAAATGTTCATTACATCACAATCCATTTTCTATGAATATCCTCTAGTAATCTATGGTAAAAAAAAAAAAAGTATTAATCTAAACTTTGAAATACTATAATTAGAAACTCGTTTTCTGTGATATTCAGTATCTCAGTAAAGCGGACATGTACAGGTATGCATTATGCATTGCAGCACTAATTTATTAAGCTGCAGGGATTTGAGATACCAACACCTGTGTCTCAGCACTTCTGCTATACTTGTGCACTAAGTCTAACAGGCTGCTTTATGCCTGGTTTCATTCATTAGTGGCTGATGATGTTCTGTGATGAAGACTAAACCACAATATCTGGCTAACAATGAAAATTACTCTTTTTGTAAACTCTTCACTCCTTCTGTCTAATATACTAAACATCTGATTCTTTACTTATATGACTTTATTACTTCTCTTGAAGTATATTTTTCCATTCTTCTTGGAGAGCTTTCTCCTGACTTCCTAGGGCCTTTTTCTTATCTGAAGGGCCATGTTCCCCTCTTGGAGAGCAAATTTCTCCTCACTGAAGGAACTTTTTCTTCACAAAGATCTTTCTCCTCCACCTGAATGGTTTTGTTGTCCTCTTGAAGAGCTTTAAGCTGGTCCTTGAAGGCTTTGTATTTCTCCCATAAAGCTAAAATCTTGCGCTGAACAGCTTTTTCCTTCAACGCAAATGCTCACTCTTGTCCTTCATCTCTTTTTGGAGGGCTTTATTTTTGTTTGAGGGCCTTTTGCTGCTCCTCAATGTGCTTTGTTTCCTCTGAAGAGTCCTGATGTTTCTCTTGAAGGATTTTATTCTATTTCCAAAGGAATTTATTCTTTCTTTGGATGCTTTGATTCTCCCGATAATAGACTTTGTTCTCCATATGAAAAATTTTGCTCTTTTGCTGAAGGTTATGATTCTTTTCTCGAAGGGCCAGATACTCCTTCCAGTTTGATTAAATTGTGCCAAGTAAGAGGAGAAGTCAAATGAGGGCAGCAGAGCTGAATTGATGATTTTCTTTAAAGAATATTTATCTTTTAAATCAGACAGTTTGTCACTTATCTGCACACTCAGGGGCCATGCTATGATGCAGGTGGGTGATTCTACTTTTCATATGCAGTAGTTATGGATCTGAAAATAAAGATGTTCATGAATAACATATAATTAAGTAAGTAAATAAGTACTAAGTCTGAAATAAGAATAATGGTATATCGATACTGACATTTGACAAACGTGGTGAAGTATATACAGCAAAATAAATTTCACAAGGCTAAATTAATTATATGAAAAAAAAAAAGAAAGGTTATTTCTCTTTAGAGCATAAAGACTTTGGTAGTCTTTCTCATTATATAACTTGATTGCCAAAAGCTGAGCCAGCAGGGAAGACAGCCAGCATGGCTGGACAGGGAACTTTTGAAGGCACTTAAGGAAAAAAAAAAGAGAGCTCATCACGTTTGGAAAAAAGAGCAGGCAACTCATGAAGTGTTTATGAATGTTGCTAGGTCATGTAGAAAAAAATTAGAGAGATGAAATCACAATTTGAACTTAATCTAGCCACTCCTGTTAATAATAACAAAAAATGTTCTTTTAAATGCATCAATAGCAACAGGAGAGGCAAGAAAAATGTCCATTATATGAGGGAACATAGTTACAAAAAATGGGGAAAAGGCTGAGGTACTTAACACCTCCTTTGGTTCAATTTTCAACAATAAGTCAGGTTGTCCTAAAGACAACTGGCGTCTTGAGCTGATAAACAGGGACAGGGAGCTGAGTAGTCCTCCTGCAATTCAGGAGGAAGCATGATGCTGCTGATGACTTGGCAATTACCACTCTCAGAAACCAGACAGAGTTTTGAGTCAGGTATGTTTTATTCAGAGTGCTGGGAGGGACCATACAGAATTCAAAAACCTCCTCCTCAAGACGCACAGTTCATGAACTTAAATACCCCCTTTTGCGGTAGGCATTTCATGTTACATGATTGGTTCCCGGTCTGAGTTTCCTCTCCACTTCCCGCCCCAACCCTCCCATCCCAGGCGTTGGGCCCAAAACAGGAATGAGGCCAGACATCTTTCTCTTACCTTCCCTCAGCTGCGATGCTGAGGTGTTGCAAGGCAACCAGTCCACAGAAAGTTTTTCACTTAGAGATTTTGGGGTGTTTTCCTAACTGTTATCTCCAAGCTACATGTATTGTTGACTTCTAATTCCCTACATTACCTTATCTCTGGTTCTTACAGGTGCCTCGCTCATGTCAGCTCTGTTCTCCTATCTCCTATCCTCCCGCAATTCTGTTACCTAGTACCCTAAAGCATCCCCTAAATCCCAAATCAATCCCCACCAAACCCAACTCACTGAGTCACTTGGATCCTCAAAGTCTATGGGATCAGATCTGATCCATCCTAGGGAGTTGGTGGAAGAGCTCACCAAGCCACTCTCTATCATTTATGAACAGGCCTGGCTCNCACAAAGCCACTCTCTAGCATTTATGAACAGGCCTGGCTCATTGCCATAGTCTAGTTGGCAAGATGGTGTTAGGTCAAAGTT
>VYZS01036483.1:0-22400 GCA_013400695.1 Neodrepanis coruscans
CTGTGTGAGCTGCCTGACTTGGGAAGGATGTTCTTTTCCATGTGCTGTGGGAAGTGCCTTCTCCCTGGAAGCCCTGGGGTGTGTGAGTGCACTGCAAGCTCCATTGTTCAGGAATTCTCCAGTTTCACACCTGAACAATCTTCCTTGGCTCTTTCTAAGGATCACAGAGAAGGTCCTTAGACCTGCTGAAGGTGATGTCCTCTTTCCTCTTGGTGTGAAGACACAATCTTTGGTGTGAGAGGCATCCAGACATGAGGTTTTAGCTCCTGGTCTAAGCCAGACTCAGGCTTTTCCACTGAGTTCACAAGCCCTTCCTCTTCCTGGTGCTGCTAATCCCTGTTTTGTGCCCTGTACCATGTTTTTTTTAAAGTCAGTGATTGGTCCAAAGGTTAGGAATTAGTCTTGGTGCTGTGAACTCGAGGGTGGTGAATAACAAATTCTTGAGTTGTGGGATCTGAGCCCTCAGGATTCTGTATTTTTTAACATGGATGGAGAGAGACAAACACAGTAAATGCCATTTTCACCGTGTTTATTCCCAGTTGCAGAGCAAGAAGATGGATCTGCACGAGCTGAGGAAGGAAAAAAATAGGGATATATTGGACAAGAAAGATTCTTTTTTATTGTGTTCTTATCAGGGTTTGCTCATGGCCCAGCTGTTTCAGGAGCAGTTGTAGCATCTCTTCAATTCTGTCTGCAGTGAACAATTTTATTTGCTTAATGCTGAAAGCTTTTACACTGAAATGGCAGTGGGAAGTGTGAAGGTGAGCAGGGTGGAATAGCTTTGTTTAAATTGCTGGGCTATCTGCTGAGCTTTATTTTAAGCCATCAAAGCTTTAAACCCCAAACAAAGGTTAGCTGATAGCCTCATTTTTGTTTCAAACCTTAATCTGGAGCGTTAATTTGAAACCGGAGCTGCAAATTGCCTGCAAACCTTCTGCTCTCCTCCTTTCATTGGAGGATTTTCTGTTTTGGTAACTGGAGTAACAAATCTGTGGGTAAATGTTACTGGCTGGAAGTTGATGACTTTACTGCTCCTCGAGTTTGAGCAAAAAAAAGGTGTTTTTCTTCAATATCCTGCTTTGTAACAAATGCTGTTGCAATTCTTAGTTTGACTCCCAGTGGTGGCTGATTTGTTTTAAACCAGAGAAAGGTTAACTCGGTGAAGAACCTGGTGTTTCCCACATTAATCTGAGCACCCCCTGCTTTTCCTGTTCATGTG
This sequence comes from Neodrepanis coruscans, assembly GCA_013400695.1. NCBI lineage: Eukaryota > Metazoa > Chordata > Aves > Passeriformes > Philepittidae > Neodrepanis > Neodrepanis coruscans. The sequence continues at coordinate 1,220 of VYZS01036483.1, forward strand.
TGGAGCTGTGAATTCCTGTGAATCTGTGGATTCCTGTGAAGAAACGATGATTTCTTGTCTTCTTCCTGGAGGATGTGGGGCTGCTTTTTATCAGGCACAGCTTTCCCTTTCACTGGACTGACAGGCCACTTGAAAACAGTGGGTTTGGGTTTTCTAATTCTTGTATTCCCATGGTTTTCCAGGTATTTGAGGTGTGTCTGTAGCCCGTGGCAGCATCTAAAGTGAGGAGATAGAGATGTACAAGCAACACTTGTACATCAGGTACAGAGAGAGTCAATCTGAAGGTGTTGCACTGTTTGCATTGCACTGAGGACTTTCTTTTTAAAGAAATACTTTTTAAATCATAGAAAGAGCCATTGCTGGAGCCTTTCTAGACTTGTGCAGACAGAGCTGCTCCCTCCAGTCTCTTGTTAACCTGTGGACAGTGGGGAAGTGAGGGAAATGCTGTAATGCCATTAGAGTTTATTCTGTTACCCTGGGCCCTGCTGTCAGCAGTGTTGGAGCACAGGGAGAGCCACATGTTCCCCCAGAGGCCTGAACTGGGAACTCTCCTCAGCAGAGCAGATAGATCTGTTCTGACTGGGTGGGAGCTCTGCCTTGGTGCTGGTGTTCTCTTGCATATTGATTTGTCAGTCCTTTCTGTGCACTCGGCTTAATTCAAGCCAAGAACTTTGCTGCATTAGCTGGTAATACAATCGATGGTGTGGAGAGTTACTCCCTGCAAAATCACCCTGCGTTTTTTTGCCTCAAAACACCTTCTTTCCAAGGAGTGGGACCACATGAATGCAAAGAGCCTGTGGCTCACTCCAGCTGCCACCCCGCTGGTCTCCCTCACTTCACTGAAAGAATCATTTTATCTGTTTCCAGACCTGTTGGAGGATCTGTAAAGTGAACTGTTACCAGACACCAGTTGACTCCAAGTAACCTGAGATTCAGTTTATCACTTGATAAGTGATTAGCAGCAGTCTGTCTGTCACATTCTTTTGTCTGTGGAATACAGCAAGTACTCAACTTCTGTTTTTTTCAGTCCTCTAAGTAGAATGTTGCTCCAGGTTTGGTTTTCTGTTTCTTAAAACCTCTCAGTTCTTTGTAAAACTAATGTACAATTCTTAATTTCTCTCCTGCCTGTCTCTGCTGCTTTTCCAAGTTGGTAAAGAGAACTTTTTCCCCTCCTCTCATTCTTCCTTTCCTGTGTTTAATGGAGCTTGAAATTAATGTGGCTCTTCTTGTCTTCCTCTTGCACAGTACCACTGGTGATGTCAGCATTTCCCTGGTGGGAAATATTTCTGGGAAGGTCTACAGTGTTCTAAAGTTGTCATTGAATAAAAAAATCGGGTATTAGGCAAGGTGGAACTCAAGAAAGAGGAAAAAAGTGAACATGGGCAACAGAAGTTGTTTTCAGCACACTTAAAATGTTGTCTTTTTCATATAAATATTGGAGCTAGTACAAATTTTCACATCCTGTAACAAATTCTGACATTAAACATGTCAAATTTAATATCCTCATATTCAAAGTAGAAGTGAGAAGCAGCTCAGTGACATTGCTCAGTAAGTGAAGAGAGAACTGAGGTTTGAGTTTCAGTGGTTTTGTCCTTCTGTGCTGGTTTTGCTGTGGGACAGTTGTTTGCACACTCAGCTGAGCCCTTCTGCACATACCTGGAAGATTTAAATACAACTCCACAGAACCAGGGGGTGGTGTTGTTAGAATTAAACCTTACAGATCATTTCAGAGATTATCAAAATGTCTCTTCTCTTCCCTCAGTGCCTTAACCTGGAGTCCTGTGTTGCAGCTCTTCACAACAATATTAAACCAGGTTTTCACCCCTGTATTAATCCATGGTTTAAAAAGCAGTGTAAGCAATAAAGTTCCGAGTATCTCTATTTTTCCTCATCAGCTGAGAGCCCCTGCAGTGGCTGAGGGTGGGGAAGTGATGGAGTGTCACACCCAGCTCCATTTGTGGGGATTGCCTTGCTTGTCACTCACAAGTTCATGCATCCAAGTAGCCCCTTTTAAACAGGATTTGGCTTTGGATTCATCTCACTGAATTGACTGCCAGGGCTTTTATAAGTGTGTTTTGCTTCTGTTTTTAAAGGGCTTTTGTTTTTGCATGAAGTACAGACTTGAATTACTTCAGTGTTTATCAGCACGAGGAGAGAAAACAGCAGCTTACAACCTTTATTTTTGCCTCCCCCGTGCCAGTTTCTCTTCAAAAAAAGTCTCTTGCCCTCCTTGTCTCTTTGTACAACCCACAGAGTTTGTCTGATTGTAATTTGTGCTTCTGTCCTGTGCAGTCAGACTCGTTGCTCCTCTGCATGTGAGATTTTAAGGGACCTTCTTTAGAACCTCCTGGGTAAATAAAGGTAAGATTTATTACCCAGCAGGTGTATGACAGCTTGGGGAGTGCAGACAGCTGAGATAGCTGAGGGATTTCAGTACCTCGTTTGTGTTAGGTGAGCTTTTGTGACCCTGTGCCCTCCACTGACAAATGCAAAATTTGTCTGGAGGTTTTATGTTTTTCTTTGCTGTGCCTCATTGTCTTCATATTACTGCCCACTTTTGTTTTTTTTCCTGTTGGCAGCTGGTGACCAGGGTGAAATTCTCATTCCATCTCATTTTCTGTGCTTTGCTGACTTCTGGCACCCTCATCCCCTCCCAAAGGTTTTTGTTGGATGCATTTATCAGAATGACCAAAGAATTGAGAGTGACTGTTCTGTGGTTTTGGTTGTGGGATGATCTTGGTGGTGATGTGGAGAACAGAATGAGGAAAGCAGTGAAAATAGTTTCAGGAGTTTCTGCATTCTGTGTGTAAAGAGGAACAAGACTCTCCTCTGTCAGGATGAGGCTGTTCCCTAAGGAAAATGATCTTAAAATGAGGGTGGGCAAAGTGTCCCTTACTGCCCTTCTTGATGTGGTTCCTTGTCACACAGTAATTCTGCTTCTTAGACCTTTACTTGCTATTTAAGTTCCAGAGTTGCCCCAATAAATTCCATTTCTTTTCTCAGTGATTTTTCTGCAGTGATTCAGGTCCTGGAATTGACTGAAACTTGCACCTGCAGAAGAATTGCTCTTAACCACTTGTTTGCTAATTGAAGGGGTCTAAATCACAAAGATTAATGGAGTGGTACTAAAGTTCATAATTACAGGGAGTAGATCATTGTAAATCTGTGAAATGATGTCAAGTGTGAGAAAATATACATGGAGCATTAGAGGAACTGCTTTGTGATGCTGAGTGCATCTTCATCCATGCAGTTAAGGATGGTACAAAAAGGAAATTAGGGGAGAGATCCTGGTATGTCTGAGGTCACAGAGACATCTCATCATTGAAATGCAAATTTTCAGGCCCTTCTTGAAATATTTTGGGCAGTAGGAGATGGTTATTTTTTTCTGTCTTAGGCCATGTACTGCAGAAATCTGAGAGGAGGAAAATAGAACTCCAGCTTAGCAGGAACCTGAAGAATTACTTTATTATAGCAGTTCTTCATAAAGAAGCAGTTTAACTCTGTGAGCACGTTGGAGGCTGAAGCTGTTCTGCAGACCAGGTGTTTTATGCAGTGGTAAAAAGAGCACAAGGAAAGGACACTAAGGAACAGAAGGTGAGTTAGCAAATCTGACAGATTTTAAAAGCTTGATTTGGAATTTAAAAACCAGTTATGGATGTGGGCTCCCAGAGAGACAGAAGTACAGGATGGAATTGGCAGATGGTCTGGGTGAGAAGAATGTCATTGAGGTACGGGACAGGTAATGATTCACCAGGGGAGAGCAAGGGATGGTAATAGACAGAAAAGGTCCAAATTTCACAGCAAAGGCTGGGTGAGGAACATGAAGCAGCTCTTTGGGTGTGGATGTCCATGTGTGTCCTCAGCAGTCTGAGGAGCTGCCAGCTCTGGGCTGCAGGTTCTTGCTGCTGTAGCATTTGCTGTGTCATGTTGGTGTGGTTGTGCTGTGAACCAGAAAGAACAGACAGAGATAAAACCGATTTTTTTTCTTTTTTTTTTCCCTCCTGTTCCTGATGTTTCACCTTAACTGGCTCTGGGTAACAGGTCAGTGTAGGGCTGGTCAAACAGCTGGAGGGGAGGAGTGTCTGGGTGTCACTGTGAGTAACCACTGCTGTCCTCTGACTGTGTGTGAGTGTGAGTGTTCTCCTCATCCTCAGGGCTGCTCCTGTGAAGTGTTTCTAACGCTGACTTCATCCTGAAGGTTCAGTGAAGGAAACCTCTGCAGGTTGTACCTGCTGTTTTTGCAGATGATGCTGAGCCTGACACGTGAAACTTGTCTTGTGCCTGCAGTTGTTGGAACTTATTCCTTTATATGCAAATAACCTTCTTCCACCCCAGTTTCCTTGTGAAAAATAAATGAATGAGGGAGTGCAGAGTGCCTGTAATCAGTGATCAGCTATTGCAGCAAATCCACTTTTCACATTACATCTAATTTAATGAAGAGTCTTTCTCTGAGCCATCAAGCCACGAGCCCCTTTCCCCCCATTAAACCAAATGAGGCCCATCTCCAAATTCAACTTTACATCATCTTACCGGGGTTTGATTGGAAATTTTTTTTTTGGTTTGTTTGTTTCCTTGATGTGTCAAACCCGTGTTCGCGGGGCATCTGCCCGGCTCATCCTCCTGCTGGGGCTGCTGTGCCAATGGGAGTGTAAACGATCCCCGTTTGGCCGCGGCCCCTCCCCGGTGTGTGCGGAGCAGCCCCGGCGCTGTCGCAGGCTGTGCCAGCTGGCTGAGCCCTGCGGGGCCGCTCTGCCAGATGGACACGGCAGCTCCAGGGAAAGCCAAACGTGCTGCCCGGGGTCGTGGGGAGGGAGGTGCTGCCTCTGCAGCCCTGACAGGGATCCCCGGGCACGCAGCTGGCCTGGGCTTCGGTTATTCTGTGCTGGTGTAACCAGGGAAAAGGCTGGAGCAGGGCATCGTTTTTTTGTTGTTTGGAGTAGATGCATGATACAGCTTTTAAGCATTTTGAATGTGTTAGCAGCTCCTTTTCTCTGGTTTCATGCTGTATCTGTGACATGTTAAATTCCATACTTTGTACCAATGCTCGGTATTAAGGCAGATTTTCTTTTCAATTTGATTAAGTGTGGTGTTTCCTGGTGTGTTGTCCTGTTTTTTCTGTAAGATACCCAGACAAGGAGAAGCTTGTAAATGCTAATATCCTTTTATTTCTTTTGCTAAAATGAAACAAAACCCCAAGCCCATCATTTTACTGTCCAAAATGACAACTTTATGCTGAAAATGAAAGATAGCAGGAGTTTAATCCCTTCACTTGGGGAGATGACTTTATAATTTTTACTGCAGGAAATCTATTTCTTGGAAGACCAGTGAAATATCAGTTGTTGATACTACTGCATTATTTTCATCTCAAGCTGGCTTTGTAAGAACATCCTTAGAATAGAATAACCTCATCTGCATATGAAGTAGCCCATAAAAATCAGGTGTCTGAGCTTTTCCATCTTGTGGAGGTGGGGGACAATAAATGGGTGAAATTCCTCAAAGAATCAGATTCAGCTGAGACACACCAGCTCCCCCAGAGTTCCCTCACTCTCTTGACCCAGCAGACTTTGTTCTTGCTGCCCCATTAATGCAGCTCACACTCCTAATCCAGCAGCCCAAAATAGCTGCCAAGCCTGGATTTCACTCTGGCATTTACTGCTCAGGTAGTTGTTGTGACCCTACAGGCAGAGCTGGAGCTGAAGAACCCACCCAGCTGAGGCACTTGGGCCTATTTTGGGCAGATATTTCAAGTGTCTGAGTCAAAAAATATCCCCCTGTCAACCTCCAGAACTGTGTGGATACTGGTGGGAATAAGCAAAGAAGGTTCCTTGCCTCAATGATTGTCTGGGCTGGAGGAGGGAACTGGAAGAAGAATGGACTCCAGAAAGCAATGGATGTCATATCCCAGCCTAAAGAGTTTATATCTCCTTTTGAAGGCAGAACACTGGTGTTTTTGGTGTTTTGACCACCATAGGTTTGGTGGCCATCACTTTGGTATTGGCAAAGGCAAGTGATTTCAGGCTGCCATGAGAAATCCACCAGCACTGCGAAGAAATAATTTAAAAGTTTTAGCTGCATTTCCCTGTTCTCTTTACCAAGTAGATTTTTTCCAAGCTGACCCTTCAGTTACAGGAGCTGTTTCTACTCCCTGTGTGCTCCTCTTTGCTACACAACATTTTTGCTGCCTTTTTGCTTAGAGAAGCTTGGGAGTCTCAGGGAATTGGAGGGAATTTCCTGGCAAGGTAAAGGATGACTTGCAATAGCTTTCTTCCGAAATTCTCAGCACATTGTCCCTTTAGTTCTTTCTCATCCTTTCCTATTTGAGACTTTGCAGGTGTGTTTTATCTACCTACAGGTATTTGAAATAAAGCCTTTGAAGGAAATTGTGGAGTTTTCCTTTTGTCATGCAGAAATCTCTGTTCCATGCAAACCCTTGCCAAGTGTGATGCCTGCTGGACTGTTCCTCTAACTTGAAATACTACTAATAGTTAATTTTCTGTCTTCTTTTTCTTTCAAGAGATGGAATGCTGTTGTCCTGATCTTCCTCAGTGCTGAGTCCTTTAACCTCACCCCTTCATGTGCTTCAACTCACCCTGCTTTAACTTCTTAGAGTATGTCCTTCAGGTTAAAGTGGAGCATGTGAAATCAACTCCATCAGCATTAATACACATTTCTTCTGGTCCATGGAGCAAAGTAAAGTTGCATTAGAGTTGGAGCTGATGATTGGTGGAATCTCTGAGCTGTTTATAGAAAAAAATTGTAGCAAACCAAAGAGAAGTGATGCTTTATAGCCCTGTCAGTTCTGCAGAGCAAAAGGAGGTCTAAGCATGGTGAGTGTTTGTGCAGGTGGGAGATTCCACCAGATTTCCTTCAGCTTTGTGTCCTCCTTCACTTTCCTCTGCAGGTTTTGCTTGAAGAACTTGTGGTAAGGAGCTCTGTTTTCAGGTTCCTTATGGACAGTTACCTGGAGAAGTGGAATGGATGGAGTGGAATATGCTTCTTAGTGGAGGTGGTTTGGATGTAATGTCATCTCTGACCTTCCAGGGAGGCCAGGGCTGGTTTGGAACCTTCCCTTCACTCCCAGGTGGTGGCAGGTTCTGCTGCAGAACACACAAAACACAACAAACTCTGGAGCTGCTTGAGTAATGCCCTGAGTTGAACTTCATTGCTTTATTCTACAATTTGCACCAGGCTTTCAGAGCAGCTTGTTTCATGTCAGCTTGATTTGACTGGATACTTCAGTGTTTTTGCAGGACGACTCTGGTGAGTCATTCCCTAATTTTTGTTCTGTATCTGTTCTTTGGAGCACCCCCTCCATCACAGGCCATCCCTTGTTTGCAGTGCCTGCCTATTTTTTCCTTCCATACCACAAATTTTCCTTGCTATCCCCACTCCTCTGGCTGTGCAGTGCCCTTTTTCCCTGGGAATTATCTGTTTGTTTACAGCTGAGGCAAATGTCTGCATTTCTGTGCTCCCCATTCCTCACCATGAGCCCACCCTTTGGAGCCTGAGCAGGGAGCCCCTCTCCTGCCCCCGAGTCTGAGCAGACTGTTCCTGGTGCCAAGGTTGTGAGTGTTAATCTTGCTGCAGACTGGGGTGATAATTCATTGCTGTCACAGCAACACATGCTGGAAGTTGCTTCTTGCCAGATTTGTTGGCTATATGCTGCACTAGAGAGAATGATTTCAAGAGTCTCATTGCATGGCCAGATGCTGCAGGACTTGTGCAATCAACCTCCCCTCCCCCCTTTTTTATGACTTCGGGGAGGAAAAACTATAATGGAGTGAAACACATTCCTGTGTAACACTAGTGAAGAGGTGGGTGAACTCTTGGTTGTGGCTGATTTTTCTGGTTTTGCTTGTAGGTGAGTTCTGGTTTGTGTTTTGAGGGTAAGACAGAAGGAAGTCCTTGAAGGTGTGGGGTGAGAGGAATTTAAGAAGGAATTAAGCAGTGTCTGCCTTGCTGTTTCAGTTTGTTCTCTGGGTGTTGTGCAAGGGTTGTGTTTTCCTTAGGAGCAGGAGCTGGTGACTGGGTTGGTTTGATTCTGAGGAACTGTGGCTTCTGCCGTCTCTGTCTTTGGGATTTTCCAAAAGCAGGAGAAACTTTGAGCTGTGGATAGCAGGGCACTGGCACAATTGTAACTGTTTAGTTACAATTACTTGAGCTAACGTTGGGTGCTTAGATCTTATCACTTGGAATTTCATTTTGTGCTGCTCTGAATGTCCAGGGATGCAGATCCTGTGCCTGGGCTTGATGTATTTTTCTTACAAATTCCTCATTATTTGTGCTCACTGGGAGATGATTCTGTGAGACAGATCAGAGATCACAAGTCCCCACTGTTACATGGTCACAGCTGTCCCTTGGGGGCTTCTCTGAGCCTTTCCATCAGTAGCTGCTTTGTGTCTGAGATGTCACGGAGCCCAGAAAGGAGAAGAGGTGGCTTTTTGGTACAGGGTCTTATCAACAACTTAACATTTGCCCTCCCATGTGTGCTGTAGAAAATTGCAGGTTCTACAGCTTTTTCTCAAGGTATCCATTTCATCTTGTGTGTGGTGGTGTCTGATTTCCAGGGATTTGCTGGTGGTGTAGTCAGACAGAAACTTGTTAATGCTCTTTTTCACAGAGTATTTCCAGCATAAATCTCATAATGTCCACTGACTGGGCATTGTGTCACCAATAACCTTAATCCTCTCTGGCATTTTGAGAGGAGTTCCCATAGAACTACATTATTATGTGTTCTCATAAGCCCAAATTCAGGCAGAAATGGGGTGTTTGCTGTGCATGTCATGCAGGGCACCTCTGTGCTTGGCAGGGAGAGCTTTTCAGCCATCTCAGGTGCTGTCAGGAAGGCCTGAGGCACTGCTTTCAGCTGCTTTTTAATCCTGCTGTGAAAGTGGAAAGACCATGTATTTGTCCTCAAACCCATGTTTACAACCAGAGAGACAAAACAGGAGAACAGAACTCGGAAATCTATGTTGGATCTCATGGAATTATTTTGCTCTACTCCCTGTGAGATTACTGCTGATTTGCAATTGTAATACTTTCCTCAAGTCTCCCCTGGTTTTGCTTCAAGCTCTTAACTGGTTTTTCAAGTACAGGATGCCAAGGCAGTTCTGGTTTTTGCTCAGATAAAAGACTTAATAATTCACTTTTCTCCCTCACTCCCTGTTTTCCCATGTGCTCCATCCCAGTGCTTTGTGCATTATCCTTTCGTTTTTTCCATGTTCAGGGGTTTTAAGAGCCCAGACACTTGTCCTGCACAGCTCTTGGGAGCTGAGGAGAGAAAGCTTCAATTCTCTGTTGTGTTTCTGGCCTCCACTGCCACCTCTGAATGGTTTGAGGCTCAATCTGTACATTACAGATGTTGAATTTATTTTTGGTGCTGTTTCTGTGGGTGCAGGAGCAGGGATTTGTTTAGAACAAATTGCCAGATGATTTCTCTGTTCTTCCCAACATTCAGATTGCACTGTGGTTATTTTTAATAGCAAATACAATGTCTTTTTTTTTTTCTTTTTAGCAGTGCCAAGCATGCACAAATGTCTGTGTTAACTTTGGTGAGGGATCTGGAACTTTTAGGAGCTGTTGTACCCCCAGCTCATGTTTTCCCAACCTGAGTGTTGGTGAGTCTGTCTTGGTTTTGGAAATCAGGACGAATAAGATCAATGGAAGAGCATCCAAAAGAGTGTCTCTCGTCTGTTAAAGAATATTTGTTAGTATGCTGGAGCAGTAAATAATTAAAAGTTCCTGAGAACTCTTTGTGTTTGGGGAAGAAGGAAAGACCTTCTCTCTCTGTGAAATTTCAGTTTCAAATGCTCAATTCCAGCTGTTCCCTCCTCCCAAATCCAGTTGTTGGGAGACAAGAAGTGTTAAATTCATCTGTTTTCTTGAACTGAATGGTTTCAAACCTCAGCCATTTACAGCTTTGGGGAAGAGCTTGTGGAATCCTCCCACCTTTTGGTGGTGTTTCCCTGTGGAATGCAGTGTGGTGACTGAGATTGCATCAGATGGATTCCCTGCTGAGGGGGAAACTGTGGATTCCCCCAGACCATCCATATTCATCTGGGGAGAGAACTGAAACCCAGAGGGACCCACAGAGCCCTTGGTGCCTTCTGAACTTTGGCTTGTCCAGATTTCTCTGTAATTCAGTCATTTGCTTGATAGAAACTATTACCTTCTAGAACAAGAAGGAAACTTCACAGTTTCTGCATGGAAAGTGAGAAAACTGAAAATAATGAGATGGAATCCTGTAGGTTCACCCAGGGGTGATTATCCCTCTGTACCTCAGAGGTGAGAAGGGATTTTAGGCTGATTCTGTCAGTGGTGTTTGCTGGTACAGCTCTGCTCAGCCAGCAGTACATGATTGTTAACATGAGGCCTTGGCCAAGTTTGATTTCCCTGAAGGACATTGTGGAGGCAGCAGAAATTGCTGTGTAGACTCAGCTCCACATTTGCACAAACAAGGCTTTTTCCTATGGACAGACCTTGCTTTTTGTGTCTTTTTTTTTGAGGTATGTCTTGAAATTCAACTTAAAAACCAATTACCAAAGGAAACTTTTTCTATCAGCCTGAAAAATCAAAAGCCTTTCACTTTGGTGCTGTAGTTTTGTGATATTTTTGGGTTGTACCAAATCTTTGCTCTTGGAAGGAATCTTGAGCCAACATTATATGGGCTGATGGGGAACCAGCTGGAAATGAAACCTTTTTTCTCCCATTGGAAAACCAAATGAGGGCATCCTTAAATCCCTCAAAAGCACTGCTCATGGTATCTAATGCCTGTTAATCATTTCTTAGGAGAAATGATGGAAATACTGCTCCATACACTCATTTTCTACAGCTTTTCTAATTGTTGATTTTTTCTGAAGCGTAGATTTGTGTCAAGAAACACTTTAATAAAACACAGAGCAATAAAACTGTAATTGTAATTCATGTATGATCAACAAACAAAGCATTAATTTTATTAGTTTTGCCAGCAGTCTGTGTGTTTGAAGTGTGGGGTTGGTTCTTTCCTGAGCCTGTGCTTCATTAAACCTTTTTGAACTGTTCTGTCTCATTGGTTTGGTGTTTTATATGTAGATGTACATGTAGGTAAATAATTAAAACCAGTCCAAGAATGGATGGAAAGGCTGCTTTAGTAGTTTTCCCCTTCCCCATGATGTTGTCCTGACCATAAAAGAAGAAAAATGTCCCTCAGGTTGTTCCAGTCTGTATTGAGTTACTGAGTTCTGGTCCACTGAGCAGCCACTGCTCTGTTGTATTAGAGTTAATCCTACAGAGACTTCAGCTATTGTTCTACCAAAAATGCAGATAATTACTGTAAATGGTTATAAAATTTATTCCTTTCAGTCCCAGTGTTCTCATGGAAGGCTATTGAACTTCATTTCATATTGTGAGAGAGCAGAGCTGTATGGTGAGAAAATGAGTTTTGGTATTTAGGAGCCTGTGAGAACAGTTACTGATTTCTGTTTTGTGCTGTTGGGCAGAGCTGAGGCTTTGGGGTGGTTTGTTGGGGTTGTGGTTTATTTTTTATTTTTTTTTTAGGCCAATATAAATGTATTCCCAGATGTGAACTTTTGAAAGTCTCAGTTTGAATGCTGAGGTTTGAATGCTTTGTTTCATTGCACAGAATATCACTGTGGTGGATTTTTCTGAACTTGAATTAGGGTTTTTTTTTGGTGTATACATATGTTAAAAAAACATGCACATCTGGTCATTGGTAATTTGCTTAACCTTGGGCAGGAGAAGTGGGGAATGGAAACATGAGATGCTTCAAGGTGTGTGGCATCCAGTCCATACAGAATCTGTTCTTTCTCTGCCTTTTTAAGGCTCAGGTTCACTAATTTAACCATCAATTAAAGAGGCTTCAAGGGCTGCTGTGTTTTGTCAGAGCAGCCCAGGCCACATGCAGGATTTTTTTTTCCCATTTATCCTTTTTGGTAATTTCTGTGGAGGTTTGGCTGTTGGTGTTTCCTGTCTCATTCTCTGATTAAAACAAGAATTCAGTTTGCCATAGTTGTTAAAAAGCAATTTGTTCCACCAGTGCATGTTCCAATTTTCATTAGTGTCTCTCTTCCAGTTGGGAGTCCTCAGATCTGAGATTTCTGCTTTCCAAATAGATTATTTAAATCACAGGATTATTGTATTTATACAACTGAAGGTTTCTGTGTCCTGCTTTTCCACAACAATGAAAATTCACCCAAGTACTTTCACACTCTCTGATGAACTGTAAATTATACCTGGGTAATTCTTTTTCTGGGAGCTGTCTGCAGCTTTGCCCTTTTGCCAAATGAAACACTACTTATCTTAATTATTACTGTTAATGGACGTGCTGTGGGCCCAGGATGTGCCAGTGGCAGGTGGAATCCTCTTCCTGCTTGACAAATGTGACAGAGCTGCAGTTCTGTCCTGTCTCAGTTGCTGGCAGTGACCTGGGATGCAGGACCAGACTGACTTCTCTGCTTCTTCCAAGCATCTCCTGCAGACACTGTTATCCCTGAGGTGCCACCTGCTCCAGGATGTTCCAACTCAAAGGTTCTGCTTCTGTCCAGGTGTGTGGTGCAAACCACTGAGTGTCCATGGCACTGATGTAGGTGGACATAAATAGATCAAGGCCTCCACAGAAAAACACATCTTCCCATTCTACAAACTGGTCTTGTGTTAAGATCCTGTTTTTGAATTGGGAATTTGCAGTGGCTTCCTGGACCTCAGTATGGGCTCAGTGTTAAGAGTATATAAATTATATTCTGAAACTACTGAATTTAAGATTCAAATTCCCTTTTAAGTAGAATGGTTGCACTTGTTCAGCACATACACACATGTATATATATGTACATAAGATTGTATTTTATGTATTATTATGTACATAATAAGGTGGTATTTTCACTTGAAAAGGAAGATTCCTGTATCTGGGATAGTTCTATAAAAAATGCAGTGTCCCAAGAGCTGTTGAAGGAAAAGGGAGCCATGACTGCATTGGGCTGGAACAGTTCTGGTCTCAGGAGTTGTCACATCCACTGGAGTCCTGTTTTCCTCCTTTCTTCACAGAATTCTTATCCCATCCATGAGGTGTATTTTTATTCCTGTTGTCATTGGACCTGTCTCTAGCAAACCTGTAGTGATGAATTTGCTGTGCAGAAACACTTTTCCAAGTGGAGCATCAATAGATTTGATAAATCTTTGCTTCATGGGCTTTACCTGGGAATGGTGAACCAGGAAGTCCCAATGCAGATTTTGGGTTAAACACTGTCCTCCCCATTTCCCTCATGAATTAACTATTGCCATCACTTGATTATCAGCAGTGGGATATCAGGAAATCCTGCTGTGGTGAAGGCTTTTGACAGGGTTAATTGCAGTTATTTCATTACTGAGGAAGAAGTGCCTGGGCACAGATTCCCAGGGCTGATGGAAACCACTTGAACTTGCCTGTAAAGTTTCTGAAAAACCTCTCCTCTCTTAGAGAATCTTTTCTCTGTGTCTTTAATTTCTGTGTGATTAATCAAAGAATAGCTGAAGTAATTTATTAACTTTGACAGACAAATTGTCTCCTACATCAAATTACCGTTCTGGCTCTTTGGCAGTGGACAAAATGAAATCTGTAACAGGAATCTCAATGTCCTCACAGAAGGAGAGGTGGAAAATGTTGTGTGTTCTGTAGCATCTGACTTTTTCTTGCTCACAGAGCACAGATGTAGGAGCTTGTGGAACACCTGGAAGGTGAGAGGGTTGTGTTTGAACACTTCACTGCTCTGACCTGTGCAAGGGCAGGAGTTGAACCTGCTGAGGGCGAATCCATTTGTGTGTCCTGTTAAAATCAAGTCTGTCACGAAGGTTCATAAGCAGCTTTTAGTTCAGATTAAGTTTTAAGATGTTCTTTAAATGTTTTTCTTTGCTTTCTTGTGGCTTGACTTCTCATGTTTTAGTTTAAAGAGCATGTTGTGAGGATGTGAAGGAATGTGCATGTGAGGGGTTCTGAAGTGCTGTCAGGAAGATGCACCATGGAATGGAACAGTGGCCTTGTGTCACAACTGTTCTGCCTTGAAGGTTCCTGTTCTGCAGAACTCTGGGTAGAGTTTCAAGAGCTGGAATAGTTTTAGGGTTTCTCAAAAGTTGTTAAGTTCAGCTTTTCAATTACTTCAGTCAAAGCTGTTCTCCCTTGGAAAGGTCACTGGCAATTGCTTGGAGCTGGATACCAGAAATGGTTCTTGGAACTGTCCAATTACTTTGTCAGATGGGTCTTTTGTGGGGTAAAGTGTCGAGGAGTTGTTCTGGGTTTTGGCTTGTTTAGGGTATTTTTTGTGCTTTCCACAGTGTCCTGAAGGTATTTACAAAGAGACTGCAGCACAAAGGCAGAGGGTTTTTTATCTCACCAGGACTGGGCAGCACTTCAGCCAAAACATTTCCCATCTTTCACATTTTAATAGAGGCTTTAGAATTTTATGGAACCTGATCAATTCAGAAAGAAACTGGTGTTTGCACATACAGGTTGTGTAATTCCCACATTGTGCTTTCATGCTTTGTATCAAGGAAGGAGGACTTGGTTTAGGCCCTGAAAGGAGAGATACCTGCACTGAATTGTGTTTTGACCCTTTCTCTGCAGCCCTTCCAACATCTTCCCTCAGAACAGCAGAGTGTGGGTGAGAGGCTTCTCTTCAAACATGGCAGAAGTGCTGCTGCCTTGGGTTTGTTTTATTTCATCCTTTAAACAGAAAGGAAAAGAGTAAGAAAGCTCTGCTGTTGATATTATGAAATAGCTCTTCACTGTAATTAACAGCCCCAGAGTCTCTGCTCGCTTTCCTTATCCCTGTGTTGTGAAACCTCAGTGTCCTGCTGGGATTTCTCTTTTGGAATGCAGAGGTGTGTTCTGGCTAAAAGCATGTGCTTTGCCTAATGAGCTTTCCTGGCCATTGAGCCCAGCTGGCTGCTGCAGTCTGCATTTGTTTTGTCCTAACTAATTTTTATGTCCATGCTTTAAATTTTAAACTAAAGCTTTTTGCATTAAATGACAAACCAAGCCCAGTGTCCATAAATGAAAGCCAGCACTGTAATCCACTAATTTTTGTTTTCAATGTTTCAATGCTTTATGTAACCAGGCAGCTCAGAGGGTGATGTGGAAGGAACATTGGTGGGATGTGAGTGGTGCTGTGAACTGAAAGGATCAGCCCTCGTTGTAGGGAGTGTCTGTGTTGAGGGTTGAGCATCTCCCCTCAATCGAGGACAGCGGGGTCTGGCTGCTCAGCACAGAATGTTCTTGTCACATCTTGGTTTCCTTTGCTGTAGGTGATGATGAATCTCATCAACACTTTGCTGGAGTCCCCTGATGGGTTAATCCTCAGTGTTGCTGCAGTGCTGCAGCTGCCTCTGGAGTTGACAGAAGTCCCAAGTACTCAAAATTCTCTGAAATTCAGCCGTGTGTCTTTCAGTGTGATCCAAATTATGAATGAACAGAGTCGATCTGAGAAGGTGAAACACAGACATTCTGTTGCAAAATAGTCATGAATCATTGTTTACGAGTCTGCAGCGGTGGTGCTGGAGTTGTTGTGCAAGTTTGTTCTTCCTGTATTTGTGGAAAATAATGGGGTTTTTCGGGCTTTATGCTGAATATGAACATTTTTGATGTATTACTGGTCAGATATGCAAAGCTCTGGCCACTTCCCACTTGGCTCTTAGGTTCCAGTGGAGTTGTTTTAGTCAGATGCAGCAGCTGCTTGGAAGATAAATTAAAAAAATGCCACCCCAAACCCATAACATCAGTAATGAAACCACCACCACCAAAAAAAAAAAATCTCTATAACCCTGTTTTTGGATCTTTATTCTCACAGTGGTAAGGACAGACTTTTTCTTCTTCACACAGTTCAAAGGTGCTCTGAGTAGAAGCTTCTCTGTTTGGTGTGAGGGTGAGTCACATCTGACCTGCACATAAATCCTCTCCTCTGCTCCTGGTCACTGTTGGCAGCAGCCTGAGCTGGGCCAGGGGGAGCACTGGGGTCTCTCTGCTGGTTCTCCTTTCTTTTGCTTTTGGAAGAGCTGCAGTGGAGCTCTAGACCTTTATTTTTAACTTTGCACAAATGTCAGTGGACAGATTCAGGGCCTGGGTGTCAACTCCACTCACTTGGAGCTTTGCCTCATGTTTATTAAACTGTGGCTGATCAGAACCACAGTAAATTTTTTGGAGTCAGAATGACTCAAGGAATTGCATTTGTAATTACATTGTTATAAAAGAGTAACTTCTGCATGTGACTAAATAAAACACCCAACAAACACACAACTTTTCCTTCTGGCTCTCCTTTAGTTGATGTACAGAACAGACTTAAAAATGTCCAGATGAATTTCTGTGCACTCCTAAAAATCTCAGTTCAGAAATTTGTCTTGTGTAGATCTGAGCTCAGCAATGACACCAACACATGGGCTGTGATCTGTTAATGGTTACAGGCCATTAACATTCCAAAGGGAATATATGGGTTTTTACTTAATGCTCATAACTGTTACATTAAAAAATTGTTGAGTATTTGGATATTGCTGGAAAATTAAAGAGTATGAGAAGACCTCTTTAGATGTTGTCAAACTGCAGTGAGGACAGAGACAAGAACTGTGAGGTTGTCACCCTGCCCTTCTCCAGGGAAGGTTTCAGCATAACAACTGAAACGTTGCTGAAATAAATAAAACCAAAATAGTCTCTTTAACACTCCTCAGATCAGTGGAGCCGCTTGGAGGGTTTTTTGGTTGCTTTTTGGTTCCATTTAGGTGATCCCAATTTCCTCTGCTCGGGGAGCAGCCCTTCCCAAAGGCCTCCTGAGCAGGAGCTGGAATTTGCTGAGCCCTGAGGGGCAGCGACAGTTCACCAGCACCTTCCTCCCAGTCCACCCCCTCGGGGAAGGGGCTAAACTGCCCTCACTTTGCAAAACAATGTTCTGAATAGATCACGAAGTGCTCGAGCATCGAAGTTGGCTGAACATTCTGTGGGGAAAGGCAGCAGCTCTTTGCTGAGAGTCTGTCGCCCACTTCCTGCACTCTTTGTGATTAATGATTATTCCGTGGGACTCCAGCAATTAGCCAACTCTAAATGGATAAAGGAGTAAATTTCTGTAATGAAAATGCTTATTTCCCAGTTGATTTTTTTTCTGAAGATGTTTTCACTCATCTTCCCAGTTTTAATGTGAGAAATACAAGCTCTTTTCTCTTCCAGAACATATGTTCATATTGCTTTAATGTTTTTTTTTTTCACTGACCTGCCTGTCTTTCAGAGTTCAGAACATCCATCTGTCTGAATCTTTTCTTCTGAAGGGTGAATTGTAGTTCTGACCACCCCTGTCTTATCCCCATAACTTCAGGCTTGCAAATCTGCATGAAAGTTTTCTGGTGAATGGAAGACCCCGTGTTTAGCTCTAGTAACATGAGTTATTAATTTGTTTTGTACTGAGGTCTGAGGAGATGCTCAATTTCTGGATATCAAAGCACGTTCTGTGCAAGCACACGGAGAATTTGCTTTGATTCTCTTGCTGTTCCTGGACAGTTCAGGTTGGGTTGGAGTGAATGAATATATCCTCAGATGCTGATGCCTTAATAAGTGGAACTAAACAATGAAAATGTCTGGTTTATCCATTTTCATTCCATTTTATGTTTCATCCAGTGAAGGAATTTTTTTGAGCCCCTGTGAATGTTCTTATTTTCTGCAAAAGACTTGCTGTGTGATTTTGGAGGATGGCATTTGTTCTGTGATGGGGACTGTTCAGAGTGTGGAGCTTAATGGTCTTTCCTGTCACCACATTTTTGAGGGGGAATGGTCTCCCTGGGAATGGTTTGTGGTGCTTTGGACAAATTTGTCTTGGAAAGGACCAGTCAATGTTCTGTAACTCTTGTAAAACCAAGAAGGAAGTTTATCTTACTGCTTTGCAATGGTTTTTGCAGTGCTGTGAGAGGACTAGAACTTGTCTTTGGCTCTATTAGATAAAGAATTTTTATTCTTATTACAAGNTACAACTTTTTACTACTGTGGCTGGATATGGCAAAAGCAAAACTACATTTTTAGAGCATTCTCCTATTTTCTTCTCTAGCTGGGACTGTCTTTTCAATTGTGCAACTCTTCTTTTCCTCCCGAGTTTTATTTCAGCCTTGTGCTTANTTTTGCAGTGCTGTGAGAGGACTAGAACTTGTCTTTGGCTCTGTTAGATAAAGAATTTTTATTCTTATTACAAGAAGAGAGTTTGGCTTGTTTGCCTTGTTATGTTATTGCTGAAAGCTGCAGTTGCAGGCAGTGGGGTTGATTTCTGTACTGCAGGTTGACCTGCTCTGCTACAGTGAGTATAAAAATGTGGTGTAAGAACTCCTAAAGCCTTGACAGTCTGGGCATAACTCACTTTAAAAAGCAGGAATGTTGTCACCCAGATCAGTGGCTCAGCAATGGACCTGCCCTGGTCACTGTGGCATTGTGGGGTTTTAAATCATAGAAGAACTTGGGCTGGAAAGTGCCTTAAAGATCAAATGGTCACTAACAGGTGCCCCCTGTCACGGTTGCTGCTCATTTTTTGCTAATTGTCTTTTTTGTCTGCAAGTATTTGTCTCCTGAAGAAGTCACATCATGGAAAATCTGCTGTAGCATCATCCCATTCACCTTCCCTACCAGAGGAATGACTTTGATGTGGACTAATTAAAATCCCAGATTTTAATGGACATCCTCAGGTGGTTGAAGACAGCTGGAATATCTGTGCTCTTTGAAATAAGCCTGTAAGATGTTTTAAGGCTTTGATCCCATGTAACCTGAAGTGTCTTTTTTCATTTCTTTCTGTTAAGAAGCTCTCTGGGAGTATTTCCATGGAAGTCCTGTGGCAAACTTCCCAAGGACATACCTGTTCTCACATGAAGAAACCCCATTCCTTAGTTTTATACAGGGCAAAACACAAACTTTGCAGCACGAGCAGGGCTTGAATCAGACTCTGAGCACCTCCAGGCAGGTTTGTCTGTAACTGGAGCTTATTCCTTGGATTTCTTGCCAGGTCACATGCTCACAGAGGGGATCAATCCGTTACCTAATGGGACATTTAAAAACATTTCCACTGACAGGGGGGGAAAGGGGAGGTGAAGGCAGAGATTTTGTACCAGATCTGAGCCCACACTGCTGCAATCTTGGCAAGGCCTGGCTCTCATGTGGAATTTGCTGCTGCAGTGGTGCATTGCAGGAAATAGATAAAAATCAACACACAGAACATATCCATCCTATATGTATTTATATATATATACATATATTCAGGGAAGGAGCCCATGCATTTGAACCTTAAGCAGCTTATGTGTTTTTACAAGGCAAATAGACTTCCCACTGTTAAAAGATTCTTGCTATAGAAGGACATGTGATTTAGCTTGAATAAGATCCATTATTTAAGTGGTTTAAGAACACAATGGGCTCTTAAATGTATTTTTTATGGAGTACTTGAGGAATCATTTAGGTTTGTAAATGCTGGGGGTGGGGGTGGGGTGAGCACCTACCAAAGGAGAGGCAAATAAGCAATTTCAGTGCAGTCATTTGAATTCTGGAGAATGGCTTTGTTCTTGTTGAAATACAACTTTTTACTACTGTGGCTGGATATGGCAAAAGCAAAACTACATTTTTAGAGCATTCTCCTATTTTCTTCTCTAGCTGGGGCTGTCTTTTCAATTGGGCAACTCTTCTTTTCCTCACTAGTTTTATTTCAGCCTTGTGCTTATTGTGGAATTTTGTGTGAACCAACATTTTGAAAAAGGTCATTAAAACAGCACCAATCTGGTTTAATATTCATGTATTGACATGATACATCATCCAGAGTAAGGAGAGCAGGAGGAAAACCTGTGTGTAGAGGTTAAATGGTGCCTACTCAGATCTGTTGCACCCCCAAATGTAATTCTTAGTTTAACCCAAGTTGTAGATTGACTTGCAGTGCTCCCTTGAACCAAAGTGGCGTTTTCAGAGCTTGGATAGATTTTGGCTACAACATAGTTCTCCTTTAAGAGCATCTTGTTGTTTCAGAGTGACTTCAGAGAAATGTGTTCAGAATTATCCATGCAGATAATCCCTGTCAGTCTGAAAGGGGGAAAAAGTTTCCTCAAGTTGCTTTCTAGCATGTTCAGTACTTTGGTTTTTCCTCTTTTCACAGTTTTTCACTGACAGGCAGAAGTAGGGCTCTTTGGAATCAGCAGCAAGCTGCTCACATGGTCATAATGGTATATTTTTATTTACATCACAGTCTGAGAACTGTGATGTTATTTAACAACTTGGGCTATTTCATCTTTAATTATAAATTGTGATATTGTTGTCTTCAAGCTTCAAACAGATGGTCAGAGCCAAGTGTCCTGTTCAGACTTAGTGTAGACATTCTCTCTGCCTTTTTTTTGGTGTTCTGCTGCTGCCTAAACAAACATTTAGAATAATCCAGTTTAAGAAGTTACCTCTACTCAGCTTTGAGATTTTTTTCAAGGTGACTTTCTGAACACTTAACTTCAAAATTCTTGAACTACTGCAGTTTTTCTTGTGCTGATAAAACCTTTGCTAATACTCTTAAGTGGATCTGAAAATAAAATTGACAGTATTGATGGCAAATTCTTTCAAAACCATAACTGACACTGTCTGATTAGAAATGTCATAGTGAAGACTTGGTTGCAGGAAGTGAGTGAACAATACTTAAGTTCATTTTTTTAATTATTTAACAGTGATGTGTCAGAGCAAGGCACTGACTCAGTCACTGAATCATCCTATCAGTGTGTGGAGGAGTGATTTATATGCCACAGCACAGAGCTGGAGAATCAATTACTTCTCTTTGTTTCCTCAAAACTGAGAATGTGGCTTTGAAGTTTTAATGATTCCAATTTCTGGAAGATCCCAGCCCCTGTTCTGATGGATTTGTGGCAGTCCTGCCTCAGGAGCACAGCACAGGGAGTCTGGAAGTGGATTAAGGATTGATAGAAATGTCATAAGGCAGATTTGACCCAAATTAGTTACTCTTGAGGTGCAAAGTACTGAAGAGTAATAAATCTTGTCAGCTGTGCTTTAATGCTGGTTCTCCCCTCCCATAAGGCAGGAGGAAAAAAAAAACCACTGTTGGAACAGCCGTGGGATCTCCACCCCCAGCAGGGAAAGCAGTGCTCAGTTATGACCTTTGGTGGTTCTGTCCTGTTTTTCCTCCAAAAAAGTAGGGAAAGCTCCCTGTTCATCACTCCACATGAG